>CM060653.1:3132500-3385000 GCA_030686955.1 Odontamblyopus rebecca | reverse complement strand
CTAATTCATATTTGTTCCCGTAGGTGAATGGAAAACCTGTGCTCAGTGTGTTTGCAACAAATGGAGACGCTCAAGGAAAATAATCTTAAACTCCACTACGAGACACGGCGAAAAATACAATAACTTGAAAAGAGAATTGCGAAGACAGAAGATAAACTAATTATTACTGGGAATGAAGAAACAGCAGTATTATACCTGCACTGCAAAAAAGGAGTTTCTAGCATAGTTAAACTGACTTGAATTAAGCAGATTCATCTTAAAAGACCAATTTTAAGATTTTTTTTACTTAATAAGATTATTTTTTTTTACTTGTTTCAAGATATTCCATCCTGATTTATCTTTTCTCGATATTACAACTTATTCTAAGCACTTTTTATATTAACTCAGTCCAGGTTAAGCCTCTTTAACTTCCTTCTCAAACCAATAAGGTGAAAAATCTTGCCATAAATACTTGAAACTCGTGTTTTCTGCTTAGAACCAGATTCGTATTTCGTCTTGTTTTAAGAAAACCCAGTAAGTGAAAATTTCTTACTGCACTGAAAGATAATTTCACTTAAAATCGGGCATTTTTACCTCTAAAGTGGTATTTTTTTCTTATTTTTTTTCAGTGTGATACCCGATTGTTAGTGTAATATTATAATATTTTGTAAAATAAAATCAAATAAAAAAGATTTCTGTAATAGATTTGCGCTTCTCTGCACAAATATTTGGATTTGGTGCTATTTTTGGGGTATTTATGCCACGAGTTTTCTGGTCCGGCCCCTGTAGGCTGTATACGGCGTTTGAGTTTGACGCCCCTGAATTAAATGTTCCACGTTTATCTCCATGGAGACAAGCAGGGGGACAGCGTTTGTCACTGCCCCTGCGTCACCATGGTAACGGCCGAACATTCCACCATAGATACTGTGTGCAAAATCCCCAGCATGACATCGCTGTAAAACGTCATTATTTATTTATTTTACTTATTTATTAGATAGGGACAAGTATGTTTCATGAATCACGTCACACACTACAACATTTTAGCCCAGGCTGATTCTCAGTGCCCGTCCCCAGTTCGACTTTTGCACAAAACACAGACGGCAGTGACCAAACACAATCAACAGCAGCACAAATACACAATAAAACGTCTCAAATACAACAACATGAGGGCAGGCAGAACATTAACGTTCACACGTCTGACCTCTGAATAAAAACTCTTTAAAAGTTTGTGTTTAAAAAGGACCCGGTTTGACTGTCCGTTCAGCACTGCAGGTGAAGTGCTCCATGTTTTGGTGCCTTGTACAGAGTAAAGCCGATTGTCCGGGAGATGTTTTGCGTCTCGGCACTTTACAGTTTCTGCTCCTCGTGTCACTGAGCCCACAGCTCCGAGAGGGACGACACAGTTATTCAATCCGACAACAACGACTGACAACAACTGACAAGGCCATTCATTTAATTAAAAAAAAGTGTGCGTTTCGATCCTTGTTGAACCGCATATGACCCGACACAATTTATTCCACTTTACTCCACTTTTACCGGAATATAAACTCGCCGTTACGTAATCCAGTGCAATCCCTCCACGTCTCCTCCCCCTCGTCCTATAGACAACCTCCATCCCAGCTCCACGAGGCTGCACAGGCTCAGGACGGGCCAATTATTGTCAGTTAGCGGCGCGCGTATATCTGTCAGTATTTTACTAGGCATTCAGGGTTCAAATGTATTCCATCATCATTTTTACAAGGCTCACTGAATAGGCTGCAGTTATTTATAGGACGCTGTTTTCCTTTCCATCAGCTCTGTCACGCCACGTTGTATACGGCACCGCTCACCGCAAAAACCACAGGGCTAAAGCTTCCCGCGTATTTACTGATCGCTGTAAATAGTTTTGTAGCTTTTTCTAAACGTCGCTTTCCAGGACAACAGAAGGACACGTGATGACGAAAGGGTTCCGGACACGCTATTAAAAGGGCGGAGGCAAGTCTTTACCGCTGTCGCCATGAGTCGAGTTGGTGATTTTGTCATTGAATTAAAGTCGAAGAAGTTCAGTCTGGTTTTGCTTAGAGCTCATATATTAAGCAAAAATGACTATTGTGAGCTTTTAGCCAAGTTACAGTGCTCAAAAACATACCTGGAGTTGTGTTTTTTTAGGGTTGTCCAACGATTAAATTTGAAAATCTCGATTAAGATCAGAAATTCCATCGTTCATCGCGATTAATCGTATATTGAATTGTTTAAAATTGTGTTATTTTGCATTTCAAGACAGTTTTAAAGCCATAATGTAAAGCAATTCGTACCCGTTTAGTAATCGCTGTAGTTATTTTCTTTGCCCTGTGATTATCCACAGGTCTGTGGCGACTCTGCCCAATGGTAGTTTGTCTGATCTGAAGTTCGCTTGGTTCGGACGCTCCGGTCGCTGCACTCGGGGGTTTAGCTCCGAGGCGCAAACTTAGACTAGACGAACTTCACTGGTGCTGAAACTCTGCTGGACACAGGCTGAATTTAACTCTTGACTTGTAAATTATAGCGTCTGGAAGGTTTTTAAAGTCAAATAAACAGTTCAAAAGTCCAGAAGCTTCTCTGTTTCTCCATCACGGCGGAAAGTTTACTGGAACACGGCGTTCTGAAGTTCGAAAGCGAAACAGCCAGAGGAGCTGCCTACGGATGTGTAGAAGGGACAAAAAGTCAGCGAACTCTAACTGCGAGTAAAAAAAAAAAAAAATCATTGTGTTTTTAGAAGGGACAAAATGCTGGTGAACTCTAATCGTGATTTTAAAAAAGAAAAGAAATTATGGATTGCATGAATCTAGTCGCGATTAACGAGTTAACGTTGACAGCCTTAGTTTTTTTATTCACACATTTGAGTTATTTGAGTTTAATATTAATCTCCCATCTACTTCTACAAAGCTCAAAATGCTCTTGTGATGTTTTCACGTTCACTGCTCCCTTTTACCTATTGTTCAGTAAACGTAGGTCATTTTTGGGCCGAAACGATCCAAATGATTCTAGTGAAGGTGTGTGGAGTTTAAAAACACAGAGGAGAACTTCCTGTATGACCACCTGACAACACAAGATGAAACAGTGTTTTCCGTTGGTGAGAAGAACTAAAAATGTAAGATTTGTGTGTTAAACGTGTGAATGAAACAAAACACAACCTCAGGTAAGTTTTCATGAAGAAACTACATTATAATAGATCAGAAAATAATATAATGTGAATAAAATAGGGCATTTTTACCTCAAAAAATTTTTTCTTATTTTTTGATAGGCCTTTTTGCAGTGTATCCTCCAGCACAAAAGCTACTTTAAAGAGTTATAAGTGAAATTACCTGTCAGTGCAGTAAGAAATTTTCACTTACCAAGTTTTTTTTAAAAACACGACGAAATATGAATCTTGTTCTTAGCAGAAAACACGAGTTTCAAGTGTTTATGGCAAGATTTTTCACTTTATTGGTTTGAGAAGGAAGTTAAAGAGGCTTAACCTGGACTGAGTTAATATAAAAAGTGCTTAGAATAAGTTGTAATATAGAGATAAGATAAATCAGGATGGAATATCTCGAAACAAGTCAAAATATCTCATCTTATTAAGTAAAAAAATCTTAAAATTGATCTTTTAAGATGAATCTGCTTAATTCAAGTCAGTTTAACTATGCTAGAAAATCCTTTTTTGTCGTGTACCTGCTTATGTACCTGCATCTATATGGAGATGTCATCAGTTTAGAAAAGACACAAAAAGTCTAATGCCATACTGCGGAGCATTCTAAGCAAAGCAACAGACAAACAGGTTTTAACACATCACTTTCTTCTGATGTGGGCTATTATTGCATATACAAACACAGCCCTCAACACATATCGGGTCCGTTTAAGACATTATCATGCAGTAGTTCAGTGTGAAACAAAACGCAGCTAAACAATCATATTCTTCCTGCAGCGAGGAGGAGACGGGCAGAGAATAGGCGTCACCGTGGCCATCGTGACGCCGTTTCATAAGCAGTTCGTGGAGCCGCCTCCCACACACTGAGGAGGTGTTTGTCAGCGCGTGTGACCTGAATTGATTTCTTTGTTAATGCTTAGACACATTGGCCGAGCTCATTTAGATTGTTCGTGAAGATCCTTGTGAAATATCCCCGTTTCTCCGGAGAGTTTTGTAGATTTTGGAATAAATAAAAACACAGGAGACACGTGTTGTATCAGAGGATGTTTCTCCCAATGACAAAACACAATATTACACAAATGGATGTCATTTAAAACGTATAAATGACGATGAAAGGTCCTATATTATGCAAACCTGACTGTTTTAGAATAAACAGAATACATTTGTGACATCATATGGTAATACAAAAAGTGCTCCACTGTGTTTTTAAACATACATCTTCACTAGATTCATTTAGCTCATCTCAGCCCCAGAACTGCTGATCTCTACTGGACAAAAGGTAAAAGGTACAGCAGCTTCATGACATCACAGGGTGGAACAGAGCATTTTGAGCTTTGGAAATGTAAATACACTAATATTAAATGATGAGTCAAACACGTGTGAATGAAACAAAACACATCTCCAGGTCTGTTTTCTGATGAGGTAACAACATTCTGACGTGACTAAAAGCTCATGAGAGTCCATTTTGCGTAATATGGGACCTTCAAGAAAAGAACAAGGTGTTTCGATCCCAGATAATAGAGCCCGTTGTTTTGGACCAGTCAGTTCGGTTACATCTTCAACTGTGCATGTCGGCATTATCGGGTGTTTTAGCCCCTTGTCACAAACCCCTTCACCGCCCCAGGCCTGTGCTGCATAGGGACACTGTGGTCACTTGGCTCTTTCACTCTCAGCTAAAGCAGTGACTGTTTCTGCTACCCTGACCAGCCAGTCCCTTCTGCATCATTCTGTTTGAACCCCAGAAGAGTCGGGAATTCGAACATTCACTGCAAAAAGTAACATCTAAGACCATTCAAATTACTCAAATTAAGAAGATTTCACTTGATTTATTTGACTTGACAAGTAAAATGATTTACCAGTGGAATAAGTATTCGTTTTTCTTAATTTAAATGTAGTTAATATGATTGACTGAGGTTCGGGAGCAGGACCACGCCTCAACCGCCTTTGCCTCCTCTCCAGCGAATCACAGCTCACTTCTGCCTCGCCTCAATTTCCCAGAAGCCTATTTGTAGCAGCCTAACCTGACAACCCAGTTTGTCCCGAATAACTCGACCCCACCCTCCCATCCCATATCTGTTCACTTCCAGACGTAAGACGCCTACGAGGGGGGTCCCGTCCTGCTGGGCCATGTGAAGATTGAGACTGATCCCCCCCACCCTGAGTTTCAACCCAGCCGACCCGCCTCGTTTCAATACAATAAACGCTTTTCGCTTCGCACACGTGTTGTAGGTGTGGTCCTTGTTAGTGAAACAACATATAATTTAGTTTATTATTTTAAAGACCAAGAGTTGTTTTTCTTATCTTCAGTGTAACTTTATTTGATCCGAACAATTTGGTATCGCTTAAAGATCAGATATTATGCAAAATTTACTATTGTGAGCTTGTCGTGCTCAAAAACATACCCGGAGTTGTGTTTTTTTCATTCACACATATTTGAGTTACCCTTTAATATCAGTCTACAGTCCACTTCTCCAAAGTTAACAGCTCCCTGGATGGAATAAGGTTTTTTTCTTAATTTAAACAACATATGATTTAAGCTTATTAATTTACGGGGAAATAGTAGTTTTTCTTATCTTCATTGGTAAATAATTTAACATCAGGATAACATGTTCGTAATTCAAGTAATTTTAATGGGCAGATTTTAGTTTTTACTGTAGAGTATGAAAAACCTCCGTCCTAACTCGAGACGTCCAACCACAAATTTGTGTCTCTCGAATGCAGAAGACGTCTCCTCTACAAAATTCTCCAACATTCAGAACAAAATATATCACTTCTTTTACCTGAGATAAGAATAGTTTGGTGCTCTGATGATTGGTTCTGAGAAAATCTGCGTTATTTCTCAGTCCTTGTGTCGTATTTTATGTTGTAAAGACAGTAAAATCTTTCCAAACATGACCGCGTTTTCCATGTAAGCAGAGCACGTCGTCTCTGATTGGTTAATCCCCCCGTCAGTCACGCCCTCTGACATCAGGGAGACAGGATACAGCTCCAGATCCACTCGGTTTTGTCAAATTGCGTGGTTCTGGCTGGACAGATAATCTCATTGCTGCCGTGACAAGATCTTGGATTGTCTTTCTGTGGGCCTCTGATAACCAAAAATCTGATCGTGAAATTAGAGACAAAAGCCCCGCGGCCCCTTTCCACAGGACGCACCAGCACAGAATCTCCTTTCCCGAGTGTGAAAGCTCCATGGCAAGAGTTGGACCACACACCAGGTCTCGCATTTCTCAATTTCTAGCTACATCGAGTATCAGACTTGAGACAATGAATGGAGTTCAACTGATCCGGCGTTTTCCTCTCTCTCAAATTAAGGCTGTTGTGTTTTGAAGATTTGGCTACGTGTTAAAACTGGGCACACCACGAAAGGAGGAAATAGGCGTTTAATTCTGCCTAATATGTTCGTAGCTCTCACAAGCCTTTGGCACATCATTAAAATGTCCTATTTTACACTAAATTCACAAAAAAAAGCGTTATTGACTCTTGTGACTTGAAGCTCACAAGAGTCAATAACGTCAATAACGCTTTTATCTCATCAGAAACATACCTAGAGTTGTGTTTTGTTTCATTCACACACGTTTGAGCACTTTATTATTAATCTGTCTACATCTCCAGAGCTCAAAATGGCCTGTTCCACCTTGTGATGTCATGTAGTGGTAATTTTCGGTAAATTTTGAACAGCAAACGTGAACAGCTCCTTTCACCTCAGTTCAGTAGAGATGGGCAATTCCAGGGCGGAAAATAAAACAATTTAAGTTATTCTAGTGCCGTTTTTTTCAGTTTGAAAGAAGAACTCAGTTTAAATATGCAGGGTTTGTGTGTTAAACATGTGTGAATGAAACAAAACGCAACTCTAGGCCTGTTTTTATGAGGCAACATTATCAAAAATAGGGTAATATGGGTCTTTTGATATCAGTATGCATTCATTTACAAGCTTTACGCCTTTAGAATAGCTTTTTTCAGACAGAAGTGAATGACCGAAGAGCAGACTGCCCAAAAATAGCCAGTCAAAGGCTGTTTTCAGCTTACTTCCAGTTGACGAGAAAGAAAAATACTTTTGCAATGACCTTCAGCATTAGAGTTCCTGCACCAAAGTATCTAAGCAATATTGTAAGTAGATGTTAAGGTCAAAATATGTCTCTGCGCGCTGTCTGCATTTAATTGTGCGATAATCAGGAAGTGTGCATTAGCGTAATAGTTGTTTTTAGCTTTACCATCACAGTAAAACTCTGCACTGGTCTCTGAGAGTTGTAAAAGGTGCTTATAACCTCATCACAGCGAATAATGAAGCTGCTTGGAGGCATAAAGGTAAGTGAGGAAAAACTGTGGACCGCTGCAAACCTTATTTCTCACATTTTGAAAAATCCGGTGCTGTGGCTTTAAGTGAGGTGGCATTTGGCTGTCCTTTTGAGGATGAAACCAGACATCACAGCTCCGGGTGCATCGGCCGTAAGTTCTGGAGGTCTTTGCAGCCCACCAGGAAGAGTTTGAGTCTGGGGCTGAATACAGAACCTCCTGGATCCTCGCTCAGCCACACGGAAGTTTGGTGGTGAAGGCAGAATGTCAGAAGTGACTTTGATGATGAAACCTGCTGGAGCCGGGCGGATTCCCTGTTCTACAACTCACTCCTCGAGGTTTTCTCAACTGGAAAAGGTAAATACGTGTGAAAATCTCTATTCAACAGTGTCAAGACATTTAGTGCTTGTGTTTGCTAATCTGCGACACCCATGATCCGATCAAATGAAGGCTGCTTACGTACGTGCTGTTTGGAATCATCATGAATTTGGCGGCCTCGTCTCTTCTAATCGCATGTTCCCAGTGCACTCGGAGTCGTGCGTCAGTGGAGAAATGATGAAATGATGGTTGAAATTGTTGATTGGCCAAACATAATGGAACGCTACAAGGACGTTTGGATAAAGAAGACTGGGCCATTTTCTTATTTTTCCTGTATTTTGTCAGACATACTACCGCAAACAGAGCCCTCGAGAAGTTTATTCTGTACAGTAGTGAGGCCCAGTTTACTTTACTGTTATTTTCTTATCACCAGTGTAATTCCATTCTCTTTGTAAATTTTGTACATACACTTATTCACTTTATTATTTTTATTATTATTTCAATTTTTTTTTCTTGATTGCATCACACTTTTTTCCTTTTTTTGCACTAAACTGTCCTGGAGCTACTGTGACTTGAATTTCTCCACTGCGAGATCAATAAAGTCTTGTCTTATCTTATCTGATCCGTCATCGTATGTTTCCAGACGTCTTCCTGGTTCCTGAAGTAAGCGTGAATAGAGAGAGAGTGGGAGACCACTGAGAATTCCAGGTGCCACACCCAGGTCGTCGTTGAAAATGAGAATTGGTTCTCAACCGACCTACCTGGTAAAATAAAGGTAAAATAAAAAATAAAATAAAATAAATAGAGCCTATATAACTTAAAGAAAGAAAAAGGCCCACTGACTTCCGTGTTAGAAAACGGCAGTGCCCAATGGGAGCTGATGTTGCCGTAAATATCTTCACAACAACAACAAACAACAAAGAGTCTGCAACTCCGCTGGACAGCTGTAGATTTACGTCGGATTTTTTTCATTTGTACCAAAATAACTGTGATACTGCAGAATCCTACGTGTACCATCAGTTCAGAAAATAAAATTGGAAAATGAAATAAGTACAGAGCAGTGGGTGCATGCCGGCGGTGGTGAAAATATATCCAATTTCATTTCTCTCCAGCGACTAGTCAGGAATCTGAATACACCCGGTGGTTTGCCGAAGTTGTAGTTGGTGCACCGGCCAATCAGCAAAAAGGTGTGTTGGCCAGAACCAGCCCGAGCTGCGATAGCAGACTGCAGACGCTATCCTCCTTTGAACTTCCTTTGTCAAATAATAACTTCGAATTTTTAATCGTACCTTTAATTCGCAAGTTCACCTCGCAGAAATAACAAAGCTCGTGGACAGACATGTTCACCCTCTGCTTTGTTTGCCGTTGTGCCGCGATTACTTGGACACCACAGAGCGTTCCGGCGCATTACATACGTCACAACCAAACAGCAGCGATTGTTTAAATAAAAAGTATCCGTCTACCATCGAGCGAACAAATCCTAATTCAAGGTCAGACGGATTCCACGAAGTGAAACTGGCTCATGAATAAAGCTAGTGGGGGTTGATCTGCAATATGGCATGAAAATAAGTGATTAAAGATCACTCAGACATGCACAAATCACTCCAATTACAACTTCAAGAGGGTAAAATTAGAAGGAGAAACAACTATGACATGGTTAAAAGCTCTGAAAAGTTGATTTTGCGTAATAGGTCTGCTTTAAGTGACTCTGTTACCTGTTCAGACTTGCACAGTGACAACCTCATGCGACTGCTCAAGGTAAAGATGACAGTTATTTATATGGATCTCCTTACATTTCTTATACGTTACAGTTTGTTTTTTTTTCATTTCGCTGCCTCTTAGAATAACGACCAAGGTCAAATTTCAAGATTTTCAGAAAAAGAAAACAATAAACCAAGATTATCCACCAAGATGACGACTTAGGAAGTGTATTTTCTTTTCTTTTTTTTTTGCTATGAAGGTCTGGAGAATAGAATGATACAAAAAAATCAAATAGGCAAAAACCAAAAAATAATAATAATAACAAACATAAATGAATGGATAAAACTACAAACTATCAAGCTATTAATCCGGCAATTTATTTATTTTGCTGCAGTTTGTTTCCTACAGTAGAGTACAACATATTTCTGATGGAGTTTCTTGTAAACAGCCGAACGATTTCACCGTAAAACCCTTCACGTGTTTTCTCTCGCTCCTGTCACATTCTAATCGTGTTACTTCAGCCTCACGATATCCACCGGTTTACAAACTCCCTCGATAGATCTCTTCATATGGACGAGAGCGCTGCCCGATGTCAGCAGCACCATTTATCTGTGCGAGTCCGACCGTACATCAGACGCATGATGAAGTCCGCTCGGTGTCTCTGGGAGCAGCGAAATCCAATAGAAAAGAATGGAGGCAAATCCAATAGAAAAGACTGGAGGCTGTCAGTGTGATTTCAGATCTATGCCGCTGTATGCACTGTTACAATGTCGTTCTATTGATTTATGGAATAGTAACCCACAGGCCAAGTAAAAGCTAAGGTTAAATTGTATTTCTTTCTAAAGCTTTTATTAGCTGAAAAATGATGGGGCGGCCCAACAAGGACTGTCATTTTAATCTAAGACTCCAGATAAAACATTAAAGGGACATTGTTACCCCTTTTCCACCAACGCCGTTCTAGTGCTGGTTCGGAGCCAGTGCCAAATCTTGAACCAGTTCTTTGTTTTTCCACACAAATAAACCTGGCACTGGCCCAGAAGAACCGGTTCCAACTCAGAACCAACTAAAGGCTGGGCCCGAAACAGGAACCGGTGCCGCAGGTCTGTGGTTATAGTGACGCACGTCCATAGAAGTCATGCTACATGTACATGACGCCTTTGTGTTTGAATTCAGACGCATTGACAAGTGTCTTGGACTCCGTGTTTTCCCGGACGAGAGAGTGACTTTACTGTATTTATTACATAAAACTCATCAGCAGAGCGGCACCGCCGAGCTCCAGGCCCGTGGTTCTCCCGCCCGCCGAGCTCCAGGCCCGTGGTTCTCCCGCCCGCCGAGCTCCGGCCTGCGCAGATACAATTACTTTTCTCTTGGAACACATCCTTTGCCCATAGCAGTGATGAAGAGTTGTACGTTTCGTTTTTGGATTGACAAGAACGTTTGTAAAATGAATATCAGCAGAATCGATCTGTAGCGATCGTCCTCCACTGTTGTTTTTATCGGAGCTCACAGCTGTTGTGTTGCTAGGACACAGCAGGGACGTAGCTCTTCTCCGGCTCTCAGCTGGTGGAAACACAAACCGGTTCTTAGATAATCGACAGGAAGCACCAGCACCGAACTGGCACCAGCACCGAACCAGCACCTGGTTGGTTGCGGTGGAAAAGACGTATGTGTAACTTTTCGGTGGGAAATTTCTTGTCTTTATGGTTCCTGGAACGTTCCACAGTATAACAAACTTCTCCATAACATCTCCGACTCTGACTGTACATTGTTCTGTTAGATAAAAACAGTAAATGGAACTTATAAATCTCCCCTAAAGACAAGTATGTGGCATCACCAGGTCAAGTCAGATCCGTGGAGAGGCAAGCATGCGTGTTTTCCAAGGCATTTTTCTAGCAATTCAAACAACTGTAATTGAATAAATGTGAGACAGATAAGTTTAAGGCCAAACTGTTGAACATTCTGATCAAAGCCATAACATCTCCATGGAGACAAGCATGTGGCATCACTGAGTTAGGTCAGATCTGTGGGGAGGCGAGCGTATTAACAGTAAGAATATACACTTTTACAGCTTTTGGAGCAATAAAACACTTGAAATTATGTAAATGTGACATAAACAAGTCTAATGACTACTGTGGAACATTCCAGGCAAAGAAATAACATCTCCATGGAGACAAGCATGTGGTATCACTACGTTAATGGTCAGATCTGTGGAGAGGTGAGCCTGGTAACAGTAGGAATGCAATTTTCAGTATTTTTGTCGCAATAAAACACCTGTAAATGACTAAATGTAACCTAGAGAATGTCATAATGTGGAACAAACACAAAAATAACATCTCCATGGAGACAAGCACACACTCCAACAGAAAAGTTACATAGTTCACCTTTAAACTCGCACCAATTTCCAAGCACAAAGGGAATAAATTGAACTTTGCAGTAACAACTAACAATGCAAAATCCACACAAAAAATTACGGTCTGTAGCCGAGCGGAGAATTAAAAAAGCCTGATGACATTCACGCAAAGAAAGGGACCAACTCAAATGGGGATAAATAATTAGATTTGCGCTGTTTACTTGGAAATGAAAAATAGTGAATGTTTAGACAGAGCATTCAGGGACGGCGTGTGCACAGTGGGGAGGGTCCCGCTGATAAACAGAAATGATCAGGCAGATATTAATGAAAAGAAAGGGGGGAAAATACAACATTAATTATGCAGTCTTGTTTACTGGACACTTCACAGCCTGCGCCAACTGTGCACAGTCCTTTCAGTTTTTACTGTTTGGCCTGCATAGTTAAACATGTGGTTAGGTTTTAGTTTATGCAGCAATTTAAAATATAATGCTTAGAGATTCTGCCGTTGCATGGAGTGTAATTTAAGGCAATAGTGTGGGGGAGATAAAATGTAGATTAATGACTCAGCACAGCACAAATTGTATAGCTTTAATATTAAAAAGGTCCTTCTCATTTGTTTTTCTGTTACAGATAACATTATAACTGGAAATGCTCGAGTGTCCTTTATGTAATTGAGATATAAGATGGTGCGTTGTCGTCAAAACACTGCAACTTTTTGTCTATCGTGAGGCCGCTGCACACTAGAAAAACTGCAGCGGGATCTGTCTGCGTAAAACAGGCTGCAAAACTGTGAGCTCGAGCTGCTGTTTCCTGTCTACAGTAAAACTAGTCGCACTGAGAGTCTTAAGTGTTCAAAAGATCAGACTCTGCACTTCTAGTTTAGACACAAGTCAAAACTGTGTTATTATTATTTGTGAAATGTGGTGCAATACTTCAGATACAGGATTTTTAAAGCATAAAAGAGGCGATAAAGTCCACAGGAAGTAGAGTCACTGTCGCTAATCTGCAGCTTTTCGCTCTGTGGACGTAAACAAACACATGCGAGGAACGACTTTTGCCTTTTTACTTTCAAAAAACGCTTCAAACTGGATTAACAGCGTGGTTTTGTGGAGTCATTATTTGCAGAGGACAATTTCTATGGATAATGTGGATCAGACGCTGCACTTTAAATGTACCACTTTATGGGAGGTGAGTAATAAAGTCTTTATTTTCGCTCTGTCCCGAGTTTGTTTGTTGCGTCTCTGTGTCCGTCGCTCCTCTGCCCCCGACTCTGTTTTATCGTCTGTTTCCGTCGCGTTGTTGATGTTTTGCGGTGATGATCTGACACTGACTCCGCACATGAGGAGCAGCGGCTTTAAAATCTCACACGGAGACAAAAAGTCGGATCACGGCTCCCTAAACTCGGGAAGAAGAAATCACAGCCAAAATCTGGCAAATTCTCCTGTAGTGTGTGGCGGCCTTTAGCTCGTGACTGTATGTTATTGGAGAAGGACAAGTTTAACAGCACTAATCAGCTCAGCTCCAGACTAAAGTCCAGATAAAAGTTTAACCAAGCCTCAGACAGAGTAGTGCCTACAGTTAGCATCACAAGCCCAGGTAATGTTGATGACGTCAGCTGCAAAGTGTCAACTCACTGATAAAGTGAAGCTGACCAGTTTGGACCAGTGGCCTCTTTGACCCACCTCTGATCGCTCACACTCCAGGATTATACCAGGTAAAGTGGAGGAAGTGTCTTGCTCAAGGACACAACAATGACTGTATCAGGTGCAGGTCGACTCTTACATGTCGCTCCACCAGGGCCACAGCCAGAGGCGACTGTGAGGAGCCCGACAGAAAAACCTCTTTCAGTCAGAATGTGTTTTCATATAAGGGCAGAGTTCTCCCTCCCCCCCAGCTTCACTAAAGGCCATTTACAGACATGGTGTGTGATCGTGTGCAATAGTTTAGAATGTGCAATGGGCAATGTGCAATATACTATTAATTAATTCATTATTTATGATTACTTTACTTATGGGCAATGTGCAATATACTAAAGAATTTTACCTTTAAGGGCACGTGCAATACATTGTAGAATAGCACTTTATAAACCGGGTTATTTAGCAGTTTCACCTTGCACTTTATCTTAAGAGTTGTGCAATGTACTATAATAATTTTAGCAATGGGCTGGTGCAATACTTATACACTGGCACCGTAACTAAACAGGGCAGCTGCAATTTTGATCAAATAATCCAACTTCCTTTAGTTGACCCGAGTCTGTGATCTTCAGACCAACATTTCTTTATATCTGTTTGGATTATTGTATTGTCTGCCTGGTGTTTTTACTGTGTGTATTTGTTTTATGATCACATCAACCTGTGCTACAATCTGATCATATATTTACATATCTTGTATATGTTCATTAATGTGTTTTGTCCCTGTTTAAAATCAATCAATCAATAAAACAACAGAATACAGATGTACTGGTCTGAGCAGGTTCCAGTGAACAAATACAAAACAGCAAAACTCCAGAAACATTTAACTGTGAAAAAAGTCAAAAAAAAAAAAAAAAAGGAAGTTGAAATTGAGTTTGTCATAACTGAAAAGTTTAAGCCAAAGTTATATAACCACATTATGCCATTTGAATATATTTTCCACTTTTCACAAACGCTTATTTTCTGTCATAAGTTCTGAGCACTGACGGCATCATTAAGGTGACAACAGGTTCAGCCGTAAAAGCCGTCAGCGTTTAAATACAATTTAAATCCATTGTTTGGCATTAATTAGCTGTTGTTTGTTTGCAGATTGAATTCTCCATTAATTATTATTTTTGACCTTCAAAAGCAGCGAGGAGCTATAAAATATGATAATTTTACTTGATTGTCGTTCAAAATTATACACAGGCCTACACAATTTGACAAATAATGATACAAAACAGAAAAGACCTTTTACCTACTAAACTATCTATGACCCTTTAAATCCTACGGCATCAGAATCTTCTGGAAAGGAGCTGAGTGGAGTCAAAATGAAGCAGACATAACACAGCTCAGTGATAAACTGATTTAACAGATTTAAATGTGAATGGTTTTATGACAATATAACAAAAAGTACAACTATTTTGAATGTCCAAGGTACATAGTTAATTTGCATCTTTGTTAAGAAGGATGAAAAAGTTAATATTTTTAATTGTATTTGAGTATAATTTAGGAGGAAATGTGTAATATATCTGTAGATGAAGTGGCCCAACTTTTCTTTAAATCCAGTAAAACCTAAAAAATCTGGATTTTTCCATTGTCAGAAATGCTTAGTGTTTAAGAAAATCTCCTGTTAAATAAAGAAATAACATCAAACAGAACTGTTTTTTTAAATTCAGGCTCTGATCTCACTCACATGTGTCTGAGGGGTTTTCATTTACCAAATTTCTTTAGATTTTTCATATTTTGTGATATTCTGAAGTTAATCCCTGTTCGTCCATAGAAGTCATATTATTTTCCACTTCACTTTTGCCTCCAGTTGCCTCCGTTTCGGTATTTAGAAAGTTTTTGTTTGCACATTTTGAAGGGTCTATTAGAACTTTGCTATTCATGGGTTTCAGCTTACCGTTTTGTTTTGACATTTTCCCCATTCAAAATATAATATTTAGCTTTACATTTTTAATCACTATGGAAACAGTCCTACATTTTCATCATTCTGTAACATGGATACATTAAAAAAGATCGTTTTCTCATACATATTTCATTCGTTTTCATTATGTATTTGATTAAACTCTTTCTCTTTGTCTATGACTATTCGCAGGTTTCATTTTACCGTTTTGTTTTGAGGACTTTTCCCCCTTCAAAAGGTTTAATATTTAGTTTTAAATTCTTCATCACTGTGGCAACGGTCCTGTTTTTTTCACCATTCTGAAACCCATGGATACATTAAAAGACCTTTTGCTTATAGGTCATCCCATTAATTTTCATTATGTATTGGGTTACACTTTCTTTTTCTATTGTAACCTTGTTATTCACAAGTTTCAGCTTATCGTTTTGTTTTGAGGACTTTTCCCCCTTCAAAAGATATAATATTTAGTCTTAAATTCTTAATCGCTATGGCAACGGTCCTATTTTTCATCATTCTGACACCCATGCATACATTAAAAGACCTTATGTATTTGATTAGACTCTTTTTCTATTGTATCCTTGCTATTCACAGATTTAATTTAGTTTTAAATTGTTAATCACTATGGCAACGGTCTTACTTTCACCCCACGGCTTCCGCTCACTGTTCTGGAGGACTTTTTTCCCCCATTCAGAAGATATAGCGTTTAGTTTTAAATTGTTAATCGCCCTGGCAACGGCCCTACTTTTTCATCATTCCCATACCCATAGATAAATTCTTATCATAATACGCAGCACAATATCAATACCGTTTATGTAATTACTTGGCTGGCGAGATTACGGGACCAAGAATAATGGCGGATAATTGCTCTTATGGCTGTGTCGAGCGGAATAAACATCCGTCTCAGCGTATTTGAGGCGATCTGAAGCACTTGGCTGTACGTCGAGAGATAAAATGTCTCGAGAAGTTGTGCAAAAGTGAAAACCTTTCCTTCACCCGGGAGTTTCCATGGCAACAGGTTCTTCTCTCCATACCTGAGCTGCACACAGAAGCACTGAATAAGCACGAATTAATGTCTTATTTAAAAGTACACAAATGTGAATAGAGGGTAACGGTTAAAAATTGGTGCAGCGCTAAATTTGACAGAAAAACCTGAAAAAATATAAAAGAGTCACATTGAGAATAAGCTTTGATTAAAATGTTGAAGTGAGCAACGTGAGGTTATGAAACGTCAAACCTCTCGATATAATACACATGAATTCTTCACGGTTGTTCCTGCTCACCACAACTATGCTGATGGTATTATCACTACTACAGATTATCCAGTGACTAGACTTACTTAGACTTACACAAACCTTACTGATCTACAAGGGAAATTATCACATTATAGCAAAAATAACTGAGACCAGTGTCAAATACAGCAAAATTATATAAATGGATATGTAAAAATACAAATATAGGAATATAGTAATGCAAATATATTAATATATTCATTAAAAAAATCTACTACAATGACGTCCCATTAAATGTTACTTCAACAAAGAGAGATACCAGATACCTCTGAATACATAAGGTGTGAAGTTTATTGATATGATCCATCTGATTTATACCACTTTTACTGAAAGGCACGTTTCACTATTTTGTGATAATATGATTTATTTTTTTATTATGACGTTGTAAAATGTCCATGTTGAATTCATTTTGTAAATGAATGTCCATTAACTTTCTGTAGTTGGAAATAAGGGTGGACCCAATAAGCTTCTGGATACACTTGGTCTTTGACTCGCTTAGTGTTTAACTTGATTTTAAAGCTCTACATACCGTATTTTTCGAAGTACAAATCACACCAACCAAAAAATGCATAATGAAGAAGAAAAAAACATATATAAGTCGCACCGGACTATAAGTTTTTGGGGAAATTTATTTGATAAAATCAGAGACCAAGAACCGACATTTTATCTTGAGTTATAGTAATACCAATAGAACAGAGTGAACAGGCTGAACATGTGTCTGGTTTGTTCACGTCACATATGAACAGTTATTCAGAAAACTAGAGCAGAAACAACAGAACAGAATAAGTTTACCAAACTCTCCATCTCGCTTCAAATCACTAAATCCACTGAATTCTTCATCTCTGTGTCACTTCTGAGTAACTCCAACTCCAGATAAATCAAGCTCTTAGTGATGAGCTTTTGTTTTCTTCATTTCAGTTCGAGTTTCCTCCACTTTTCTCCATCAAACACAAGTTTCTCTCACTCCAAACTTTCTTTCTGCTGTTTGATTGTTCCTCTCTTCCACCGCCCTGCACACGTTTCCAGTTCTCCGCTCAGTATTTACCGTAAGTAATAATGTGCACATTGGTTTACTTTTTTTTTTTTTTTTTTTACCTTTATTTACCCAGGAAAGTCCCACTGAGATCACTAATCTCTTTTTCAAGGGAGTCCTGCCATGCACACATCACTGTCATACTAGGCAATGTGGGTGAAGTGTCTACGGACACAACAACAGTTTTTGCAACTGGTGCCCCCCTGTGGCACCTGGAATTCCCAGCGGTCTCCCATCCAAGTACTAACCAGGCCCGGCCCTGCTGAGCTTCTGAGATCTGACGGGATCAGGCTTTGACAAGCCAGTATGGCCACCGGCCGCCATTTTACAGAAACAAAACTTAAAGCCTCATGGATCATTTGCAGATAGTGAAAAAAACAGCTGGTGCTGATGCAGAAGCTTCTGTCGCACTAAAGGACAAGATTTAGTGGATTATTCACTGCCAAAAAAAGTCTCCATCTGGATTTAACTAAGAAAATAGGTACAAGGTGCTGCAGTTGGTGAAAGAAGTGACATTGGTACAGGAGGAATAGCATGATAGGCTAACAGATGCTGGTACAAGCCTAGAGCGCCCTCCTGTGGCTGTCAGTGTGAAAATCACCAACATGAAATTACATCTTGCTGGTCGAAACGTGTTGGCGTCCCTCAATGAAAAAAAGGACTTTTAATATATTCAGTCGGTGCCTCGGGTTTGTACCTTGCCCATTTACGTTTAGATGTGAACTGATATATGTCATATATAAGTCGCACCTGAGGATAGGTCGCAGGAAACACCCAAACCATGAAAAAACGTATAGTCCGAAAAATATGGCACTGAATATGTTTTATTTTATGGGCATCAGACTGAATATAACATATGCAGACTGTAATGAGTTGAGCAAAAAAAATGAAATTAAATAAAGTAAGGCAACAAATTAGACTTGACCGAAACACACCACAGCAAGTGTGTTTTGTGCAGCAGGAGGCAGAGCAAAGCTCACTGCAAACACGTACACATGTAATCGGGGGCGTAGATGGTGCGTCCATGTCAAAACAAATATGTCTGCTTACAAGGAAAAGAAGGACTAAAATATCACAGGACTGAAAACATCAGAGATTTCTGCAGAATCTATGAGTGAAGCAACTGGGCAACACACATATTCTGCTTTATTAGAAATATGAAAGTCATTCAAAGTGATCATACGTATTTTTAGAACATGAGTCAAGTCACACGTCCTGAAAATCGACTCCTGTTTTCACTTGTGCACGATCCAGGAAGCTCGGGTTTCAAAGATGCGCTGCTTTTGTTGGCGTTTGCGGTGCGTTAGATTGGAGGAGTGTGCAGGAGAATGAGCTCCTCTGTCCTTCTATTGTCCTGTAGAGTGGGAGAGAGTCCATGATGAGATCTGTGTTCTCCCGTCTGACGAATGTCTATCGCTCGCATCATGTGACCAGCTTTACACATCAGTTTGTCAATCCCACCGATGTCCTTTGTGCTGCTGCATCTGTGAAAATCTACACTATACACACACACACACACACACACACACACACACCGCTCGGCCTGTCATAATAACACATTCTGAGGTGTGATAGATTGTGAAGAAAATACAATAAACAAACATTTTAACTGAATTATTCAACTGACACAGTGGCCATAAAGCAGGATTATTCCCCCAAAGTGTCCTAAATCAAAAGAAAAACTGTAATAATAAAAACACATTAGTAGTAGGTTTGAGTCTATGAGTCATAAAAGTTGTTTGTACGGCTCAAATCTTATCGCTGTACAGAAACATAATAAAAAGCTCCCCACTATTACAAATAAAAACTACTCACAGTAACGAGAACAACCCCAAAATAATGGTTCCATCTATCATTTCTCGAACGATAAATCATATAATTATCATGACAGGCCTAAATAAAGGAAGGCGGGGGAATATCGTAAAGGTCTTTTCCAAAATAACTGAACTCTGTGTAAGGTCTCGGTCCTCAATAATGATGTTTCCTCAGCACAAACATACCGTATTTTTTGGACTATAAGTTGCATGGTTTTTCATGGTTTGGGTGTTTCCTGCGACTTATACTCAGGTGCGACTTATATATGAAATATTTCAGTTCATCTAAACGTAAATGTAACATGGGCAAGGTACAAACCCGAGGCACCGGTTGAATATATTAAAAGCCATTTTTTTCATCGGAGCCAACACGTTACGACCAACGAGATATAATTTCACATGTTGGTGATTTTCACACTGAGCCACAAGAGGCTCTAGGCTTGTACCAGCATCTGCTCCGCCTCAGGCTCTTCCTCCTGCTCCACTGTCACTTCTGTCACCAACTGCAGAACCTCGTACCTACAGTCGTGTGAAAAAGTTTGGGCAGCCCTGATCATTTTCAAGATTTTTCTTTATAAATCGTTGGTTGTTCGGATCAGCAATTTCAGTTAAATATATCATACAGCAGACAAACACTGTGATATTTGAGAAGTGAAATGAAGTTTATAGGATTTACAAAAAGTGCAATAATTACTTAAACAAAAGTAGGCAGGTGCATAAATTTGGGCACCCAAACAGAAAAATTACATCAATATTTAGTAGATCCTCCTTTTGCAGAAATAACAGTCACTAAATGCTTCCTGTAGCTTCCAGTGAGGGTCTGGATTCTGGTTGAAGGTATTTTTGACCATTCTTCTTTACAAAACATCTCCAGTTCAGTCAAGTTTGATGGCCATTTCACAACATTGTACTTGTTCCTCTGCATGATGCCTTAGTCAATTTGAGCAGTGTTTAGGGTCGTTGTCTTGTTGAAGCCCCAGCAGAACTTCAACTTTGTCACTGATTCTTGAAAATTGTTTGCAAGAATCTGCTGATACTGACTGGAATCCATGCGACCTTCAACTTTAACAAGATTTCCAGTCCCTGCACTGGCCACAGGCCCACAGCCTGATGGAACCACCACCAATGCTGTGCTCTTTTGCCATGCACACTGCCCCTAGTTATGTCCAAATAACTCAATTTTAGTTTCATCAGTCCACAGCACCTTATTCCGAAATGAAGCTGTCCAAATGTGCTTTAGCAAACCTCAAGCGACTCTGTGGCATGTGTGCAGAAAAGGCTCCGTCACATTACTCTCCCATACAGTATCTCCTTGTGCAAAGTGCTGAATACTTCATCGATGCACCGTGACACCATCTGCAGCAAGATCATGTTGTACGTCTGTGGTTCTGGTCTGTGGGTTGAGTTTGACTGTTTTCACCATCCTTCACCTCTGCTTATCTGAGGTTTTTCTTGGCCTTAACTAGAATTGTGCCTTATGCACCTGCCTACTTTTGTTTAAGTAATTATTGCACTTTTTGTAAATCCTATAAACTTCATTTCACTTCTCAAATATCACAGTGTTTGTCTGCTGTATGATATATTTAACTGAAATTGCTGATCCGAACAACCAACGATTTATAAATGAAAATCTTGAAAATGATCAGGGGTGTCCAAACTTTTTCACACGATGTATTTTCTTAGTTAAATCCAGATGGCGACTTTTTTGTCCAGTGAATAATCCACTAAATCTTGTCCTTTAGTGCGACAGAAGCTTCTGCATCAGCACCAGCTGTTTTTTCACTATCTGCAAATGAGCCATGCAGATTTAAGTTTTGTTTCTGTAAAACGTAAACCAATGTGCACAAATACATTATTACTTACGGTAAATACTGAGCGAAGAACCGGAAACATGTGAAGAGCGGTGGAAGAGAGGAACAATCGAGCAGCCGAAAGAAAGTTTGGAGTGAGCGCGAAACTTGTTTTTGACTTTAGAAAAGTGGAGGAAACTCGAACTGAAGTGAAGAAAACAAAAGCTCATCACTAAAAGCTGGATTCAGCTGGAGTTGGTGGAGTTACTGAGAAGTGACACAGAGGATGAAGAATTCAGTGGATTTAGTGATTTGGAGCGAGATGGAGAGTTCGGTAAACTTATTCTGTTCTGTTGTTTCTGCTCTAGTTTTCTGAATAACTGTTCATATGTGACGTGAACAAACCAGACACATGTCCAGCCTGTTATTCTCTGTTCTAGTGGTATTACTATAACTCGCCTTTCAAGATAAAATGTCGGTTCTTGGTCTTTGATTTTATAAAATAAAGTTCCCTGACTTATAGTCCGGTGTGACTTATGTTTTTTTCTTCTTCTTTACACAGTTTTTGGTTGCTGTAACTTATAGTCCGAAAAATACGGTACCTGGAGTTTTGTTTCATTCACAAGTTTATGACATAATCCTGAATATTTAGTCTTTCTCTCAATTTGAAACACTCTGTTCCACCTTGTGATGTCATGTGGTAATACAGGAAGTGCTCAACCGTGTTTTTAAAGTCCATACATCTTCATGAGATTCATTTGGATGGTTTCAGCTAGGGCTGAAACGATTCATCGAGTTAATCGATTAAATCAATTAGAAAAATGCATCGATTATTTTTTTTTTTGCCTCGATGCTTCGTTTTATTTTCATACGCTCGGCGATGGCCGGAACCTTTTGTGGTAGAGGTAAAGTTTCCGCACGACCACTGCACTTCACTGTACACACAACAGCGCGGCCATGGATGTGTAATAAGAGCAGAACCTGTGCGTGGTAAGTTCCGGTACGCTCCGGTACGCAGGGCACTCCTCATCTCCCGTACGCCGCGCACTCTGCGCGTGGATTGTGTCTTGTCGCGTTCACTCCGTGGACCGCGCTTCCTCCTGTGCCTCTAAACCAGAACTCACACCAGGACTAAGCCAGGTCTAAACCAGGTCTAAACCAGGTCTAAAACCAGGACTAATCCAGGTCTAAAACCAAACAAGAATTTGCAGGAGTTGGCTGCTACATTTATGTAGTTTTAAAAATCATGACAATATCAAGTAATCCAAAGTATTCAGATTACATTACTCACTTTAAGTAATTTAATGGATTATGTCACAAACTACATTTTGGGGAATGTAATCTGTAATCTGTAGGGGATTACATTTTAAAAGTCACCTTCTCAACACTGATGCTACAACATCTAAACAGAACCGTACATTACATCAAGTGGAAAAGAAACCGTGAGGTGAGTCGACCTGAGCCCAGCGATAATTACGTTTTTCATGTCCAAAACACGTGTATCTGTCAGTGCAGGTGGTGTGGACTTAACATGTGCAAAGTAGACACGACAATAACAAACGATTACTCGATTATTCGAACAAAATAATCGACAGAATAATCGATTACTGTAATAATCGATAGCTGCAGCCCTAGTTTCAGCCCTGGAATTGCCAAAAGGTAAAAGGAGCTGTTAACTCGAAAAGTACTTGGCATCACAAGAGGATTTTGAGCTTTGGAGATGTAGACAGTCTAATAATAAAGTTATTTAATTGATTATACACACGTCAACATTTGCTTCTACCTTTGCATCCCATGGCGTCTATTCGAATGGATTCATAACACATCACAAAGCAAAACCATATAGCATAATCGCAAATGTCCGTCCCAGGCTTCCTTATCGCTACAAACACAGACTATGCATCTGAGCATGTCACGTTTGCCACTTCTCACAAACACACAAATGCGTTTCGTAATCGCCCCCATGCTCTTATTATATACCGCGTCCCTTCAAAACCTCTGCAATCCTCAGCCTCACTGCTTCTAAAGAAAAGGGACAGAGGAAAACAATGCGCTGGCTCAATAGTGCTTCCAAATGATTAGCCTCTCCCGCTCTAATTCAGAAACCGGGGAGCATGTCTTAGGCCTTATGCATAAATCAACACGTATAATCACATTATGAAAATCAGCCTGGTGAGGAGTTTCTTTTCTCGTATCCAAAATGAGAAGGTGGAAAAAAGTAATCCCACATGTACTATTTCAGGTAGCAGGAAATGTCTTTTATGGAAGCTAATGAACCTAATCACAAGTCTCTCTCCTCTGTCACATCAGCCCATTGACTGATTGAGGAGGAAATTTGGGCCAATCGGAGCCGGAGTTTCCTCTGAGTCGCTATGACAACAACAGCCTCTGACAGCAGGAAATAAGGTCGGGTGATGTGGGCAAAAATAGAGGTGGGAATCGGACTGAGAGGGTTTGTCTTTTCCTCGGGGCAAAAACGGGCTCTTCGGTAGCCTGTAACCTGCAGGATTAAACTGAATTATTACATGAAAAAAAAAAGCCTATGCTGGAGCTGTTATTGGAACTATTTATTTTACATTTATTTCTACATATCCACTGCAGGAGGCTTAGGATCCATTCTAAATTTCTCACAGTAATTCTGGCATTAAAATTTGAATAGAGGCGTGTCGCAGCCGATAATAATGTGATAACTGCCTATAATGTAATAATTTTGATGTAATAAAGCCTGTAATGTAATAAGTTGCCAGTAATGCACAATACTGTAATAACCTGTTACTAATAATGTAGTAAATTATTACATTATCAGCTAGTTATTACATTATTGGGTGGTTTAATAAAAAAAAAAAAGCAGAAATCAAAAATGGACTTAAAGTAAAAGTGTCACATTACAGTTGAGGGCTGCAATTTATATGGGAAAGGGAATATTCAGGCTGGATTGTTGTTGATGATAAAAGTATTTGAAATTATCCTTCATGTCTGGTGATATATCAGGGAGATTTTAAGATTAATTTCTTACATACTGTTCCTTTAAATTATATTAAGGATTTATTCAATTTTTTTTTTATTTCATGTATTATTTTTAAGCCAACTAACTAACCAATGATGTAATATGTTACTACATTATTGACATCAGGTTATTACATTATTGTTTCAGACATTTTCCATTTCTGCTCCAGTCAAATGAAGCTCATGATGAAGCAGTTATAGGATTTATATAGATATGAGCATTGATCATTTACGAACATAATAAAACCTTTTCTCACCTCAAATGACCAGATTTTCATGCTTCTTTCATTCATTTTGCTGAAATCCAAAATGTTTTCAGCCCCTGTGATATTTTTCCTTTATTTTTTTCCGATACGGGTGTTGTGGATTTTTTAAATCTGAGAAGAATAGAAAAGTTGTCTTAAATCAAAGAGTCTGGATTTATTAAAGCAACTGTGCCACAGTTACAGAGAAAATGAAAACGAAACCTTCTGTCCCTCACGCAAAGTCCGTCTCTCCCTGATCTGAAAAACAAAACAAAAACAGGCTCTTCTACAGTCGACAAACGTCATGAAATCAACATGAGGTAAAACATACGATAGGACTGATCTAAACTGATCTGAAAAGACTTGTCTGGGTCAACTGTGGCGCCGATCAGACTGAACCCAAGGGCACCAATAATTCTAAATGATGAGAATGAATAAAACAACCTGTTGTTTTAACCCTGATAAATAAGGACTGAACATAATGACCTGCATTGAAGTAGCCCAAAAACAACAGGTCACCAGGAACACAGAGATTCTTTAGCAGTTGTGAGTTACTAGTTCTCTAAACCCACACAATACACTCTTTATCTTAACAAAGTGAGACATTTCCATCACAACGGGCTGACTGTGAATGTCTCAGACTGGCTAATCCACCTGTCAATCACGGCCATCTGAAAATGGGGAGATTCACCAGTGACCAGACTCATATCTTCATAAAGGAGAAGAAGAAGTGTGTATTTTGGATCCCAGGCAACGTTTGCATATGATTCACTGGGTTAAGACCAGAGCTTAAGGACAGCGTCAATTTAAAATACATAAAACCAAGCAACAAACATGAGCAAAGTGGCAGGTGCAGTGTGTAAAGCAGTGAACGGGAGCGCACCTGTCGGTCTATCGTAGGACTGTTACTGTCCCCCACCTGTTTGAGCAGAGGGCCGAGTCTGTCCACGTCCATTAACCACACGCTCACTCCACAAGAAAACTCACATTTGATTATTAAGACTCAACTCTCAAAAATAAAGTATTGCGTTTATACATTTTCCCGTTCGTCTTGGTATGAAAATCAAATCTAATATTTAATGGGACCAACCTGTAACCTCATGCAAATGCAACAATGCTCGTAGCCTGTAAAAATATAATATAATACGCACACACAAATGACCTGCGGGCATTCAGATGTCGACAACACCAAAACATGCACAAGGGAGCTCAACGGCGACTGCCCGCTCCCCGGCTCCAGAACAAAATTTCTCATTCATTTTTCCCCACAGACTTTCTAAAAAAACAAAAAACAAAAACATAACGGTATAGCTAATCATCCATGTGGTAACCGATGACTACAAGACCTTAAAATCTGTTTCTGAAAGGTCATAAACTGCCAAGTTATGAATGCATTTCACTGAATCTTGAGTTTTAAATGTGTTTTCTGACCCTGTGGATGTGTAATAATAGTTGCCACGTAGCCGCAATGTCTCTGAACTCTCCATATATACATTTTTTTGACAAGTCTGTGAGAAAAATGAATGAAAAATATTTACTTCCGGAGCTCCATAGATCATCCTCCAGCTACCTGACCAAGCCGAGAAGAATGGATCAAAAGTACAGGACACATTTCTCTACTTTCTCCTTATTACCCATGTCCACAACAGACAATAAAGAATACCTTAAGTTTAACCTTTAACAGAATTATTTTAGTTTACATTCCCTCTCCACATCCCTGCTTAGACACTCGAATTTACATTTACTATGAACTGAATCCTGTACGAATCATTATGCACACGGGCGTCGCCTTCGTGACCTCGGCTATAGTGAAGAACTCATTAAGCACGCCGCCCTGATTTCTTCATTTAAATTCACCTCAAATGTCCCTCGCAATCTTTATTATCGCCCCCTCTGTATATGTCACCCCAGTCAGGTCTATGGAGTGATGTCATGTGCACTGTTAACCTCTGCGACGGAGCTCAACCTTTAGCCCGCAGAATAATTACCTAAGCTTTTCTAATTAGTCTCCTGCCTCTCTGATCGCTGCATCTTGTTATTCACCCGCACGACTCGGGGTTCGGCTCTTCCTTTCGCCCTCTGGAAATAGCCAAATCATTCGAGTTCTCATGCGATGATTTACAGTTATTGCGAGACGGGGACGGGGGTAGGTAATTTGCAGATGAAGACGAGCGGAAGGGTTCAAGTGTGTAACTCATTTCCACCTTCACTTCCTCCTTCCTGGTCTCCTCTCCTCCCACATATGACGGTAATAACTCACGAGCGACACTTGTGTCCTCAGCCGACTACGTGGCCTCCAGCGCAGCGACGACCATCTCGACTCTCAAGGTTGTTCTCGTGTTCAAACGTGTCACAGTCGTGCGTTTGTTTAAAAATGCTGATGTGCGCAGAGAGACGGGAGTTTGCAATATTTGCGCGTGCGAGAGTGAAGGATTTTCCGAGAGCTGTTTTCTTTAGGAAAATTTCAGCAAAAATACAGGGTTTGCAGGTTTCAATAGGACAACATATTTTTTTGTTTGCAGAAGAAATTCTAAAATATTCAGCATTTGCGGCGCTTCTATTTTGAGATGTGATTCACGGAGCAGCTCAACTGAAAATGTTATGAAATAAAGTTGATTCTTTAACCTATTTTTATACAAAGCTGCATTGTGTAACTTTTTTTCTGGTGGCACTAACAAGCAGGTCAGATTTGTGGAGAGGTGGCTCTGTTAACACTAAGGCCTTGTCCACACGTAGCCGGGTATCTGATAAACCGAAGATGTTTTGCTGCGTTTTGACCTGTCATCCACACGAACACGCATCAAAAACGAGTATTCAGGGAAAACTCCGGCCAAAGTGAAGATTTTTGAAAACTCTGTTTAAGCCTGTTTGTGTGGACAGAGATAACTGGGGTTTTGTGTTTTAAAACGTCACTGTCTGCGCCAAAAATATGAATCTGCCCTGACGTCAAACGTGCGACATTTGTTTAGGCGACTGCAAAAGCCAGAGCCAAAGCCAAAGCCAAAGCAGACTATGGATCGGAGTCGTTTCTTGAGAGCTGTGATAGCATTAAGTATTGTGCAGGTGCTATGTACATGTTTAATTGCAGAAGTCCAACTACTGCTCCAAGAGCAATAAGATAAGTTTAGGCGGAAGTGACGGTGAAGTGAGGGCTCAATGGAAATAACGCCATCTACAGGTTTGGAATGTGTATGAATGTGGTTGAAAACGCAGATGTTCGGTTATGTGTGGAAGGTATTTTTTTCGAAGACGAGGTGGTGTGGATAAAACTATTTTTATAAACGGAGGGGGGGAAATGTTCGGTTTTAAAAATACCCGGCTACGTGTGTACATGGTCTAAGAAAACATGTTTTTTCAAGTATTTCTAGGAATACAAACAGTAGTAGTTGGGGAAAAAGGAAGATGTACGTATAATATTCCAAGGAAATGGTGGACCCTTCGCCAGAAAAGTGACATGTTGCACCTTTAAATGCCTCTGAAAAGACTGGCGCTATGAGACAAAAACTGGCACAGAATTCAACATATTCACTTGCTCTTCTTTTCTTTTCTTTAAAAAAAAACAGGCAGGCAATTGCACAACATAGAACAAGTTGTAGAAAGCTTTAATAGTGTTTCAAGTTCTATTATTTATACTATTAATTCTGTGAAAAATGAACCACATGTTGTGCTGATTTTTCTGGAATAATCAATATTTTGTGTGAATTCTTTTTGTCTATTGGAGGTGTATCATTTTAAGGTAACAATGCCCTAACTTGGGAGAATATGAGCGTATATACAGTATCTCCACCTCAGAGTGACACACGCAGGTGAGACAGATGGAGGACGTGGATGCCAAGTTGGGGAGAAATTTACACATCAAAAGCACTTGGCAGCATTTCATCCAGGTGAACTTTTGCATCTGTGCGTTTTCAGCAGATTTTCAGTCATTATTCACCCTATATGCTCAGATGAAATACAGTGGTGGAAAAAGTGCTCCATTTTGTGACTGAAGTAAAAGTGCAGATACCAGAGCAAAAAAAATACTCAAGTAAAAGTATCACATGAAAAAACTACTTGAGTAATAGTGTAAAAATGCACTTAAAGGGGAACTCCAGCATGTTTGAAGCTAAAGTCCGTCACTAGATGTGATGGAATTCTGTCAGAAGCCAAAAAACAGCACAGATCAGTGTTTCCTCGGTGGAGATCTCACTGTGGTAATGAGTCTGTCAAGGCAACAAACTAATGTAGAGATTGGGGCAAGGACTTAATTTCCACCTAAAACGCCAATTTGCACAGTGAAGAAGCTTAACACCACATTCTAAACCATCTTACAACAGCCACGAGTCTAACGAACAAAACGCTCTGCCTGGTTCACTCATTAGTGTCTGGAAACGTAATAAAATAACTTTATAAGCAGCCTTAGCCTTACCTTTGTTTATTTCCCACTGCACAGGCCAAAGCCCAAAAGACTCGATCACCGATGTCGTTTCTAATCCCATTTATTGACGAGTGAATTATAGTTTTTAAAAAACGCTAAAAAATACATTCCCAAACCATTTTTTTCAACAACTTTCAGTTTCTCTTCTTCTTCACCGTCAGTAGTCGATTCTCACTTGTTGCTTCTGGCGGCTCGAGCCTCTCGCTGCTGCTGGAGTCGACAATCGGCAGTCGAGTCTTTTGGGCTTTCACATGTGCAGTGGGAAATCGCCAAAGGTGAGGCTAAGGCTGCTTATAAAGTTGTTTTCTAATGTTTCCAGACACTAATGAGTGAACCAGGCAGAGCGTTTTGTTTGTTAGACTCGTGGCTGTTGTCAGATGGGTTAAAGTGGTGTTAAGCTTCTTCAGTGTGAAGCAAATTGTCGTTTTACGTGGAAGCTAAGAGCTTGCCCCATCACTACACTAGTTCAGAACTTGCCCCCATCACTACACTAGTTTGTTGCCTTGACAGACTCACTGCCACAGTGAGATCTTTGTCTAGAAAACACTGATCTGTGCCATTTTTTTGGCTTCTGACAGAATTCAACCTCCTCTAGCAACGAACTTTAGCTTCAAACGTGCCGGAGTTACACTTTGAAGAAATAAAAAGTGTATGAAGTTAAAAAGTATTTTGTGCAGAATTTGAGGTCTAATAAAGCTTAAAATTTGCTGAATTTGGTTGAACAGAAACAACGGTATCAATGTATTTTCCTAGCTGTTTTTTTTGTGTATTTTTGGCTGCTCAAACTACAAATGTGTTAAAATAGCCTTTATAGCAGGTCTCAAATAATGCTAAAAAATAATTTTATTTTTTAGTCCTGGTTAAAAATGTAGTGGAGTAGAAAATACAGATACCTGCTCTCAAAAGCAGTGAAATAAAAGTTAAAACTAAAGTACAGATACCTAAAAAGACAAAAAAGACATTAGCCACTCTATTAGTATATATGCTCAGAGGAAATGTAATAATAGGAAACTCCAATGAAAAGCAAATGTAGGAGGACCAGATAATACTTTTGTTAGTTCGCAGTGTATAAAAAAGATCAGAGTTGCCATGAAAAGTACATTTCCTTGCAACCCTATTCCTGGAGCTGAGCAAATAAACACTATAGAGGTCGAGTAAACTACCACCACCACTATTCAGAGGTGTTATGTCACTGAATAACATACTGACAAACAAACAGACCTCGAGTGATTTGGGGTCACAGCTCACATATACAGGCTGGCAGCAGCTCTAAAAGTTTATCTATAGGAGTCGGTTTGTTTCTTACTGAAATGCATTTGCGAGTCCTTGGTGGAGTTGAAAACATAGATACTCAGATACTAAACTGATCAAGAAAGCTACGCAACTAAATACTCACTACTGATACTGGAAAACAAGACCTTTCCAGAAAAACTATTATTTAGAAGGTACATCAGGTTCTACTTTTTGGTAATTGGTATAGAGCACATGTGTCAAACATGCGGCCCGGGGGCCAGATCCGGCCCTCCAAGACCTTTAATCTGGCCCTCGGCTGATTTTTCTATTAAAATACTTAAAATTTTCAGATTTTTCGGTTAATTTTCTGCACCGTTTAGCATAGCAGCGTCTCCGGCGTTTCTGTACGTTGCGACTCCCACCAGAGCAGCACAAATGAAGACTTTCCTCTTTCCAAACGCTCTTAAAGGACGATCGTTTTGACTGTCGACCGTGACCCTCATCAGCAAAATGTCAAAAAATGAGAAAAGCAGATGCTGAGAAAAATAGTCTAATTCTTATTTGTTGACAGAGGTGAATGGGAAATCTGTGCTCAGTGTGTTTGGAACAAGTGGCGTTGCTCGAGGAATATAATCTTAAACACCACTACGAGACACGGAGAAAAATACAATAACTTGAAGAGAGAACTGAGTTTTCTGATCCGGCCCTTTTGGGATCAAAGTAGGTTGCATACGGAACCCGGACCAAAATGAGTTTGACACCCCTGGTATAGAGTATCAACAACACTAGTTCAACATGCGTATAAAATCCCTCAGTGGAATCCACGGCAAAAAGAGAAATTTAATTTGTCAACTGGACAAAGTTTATTTAGTCGAATACATTTTGGAGGTCGTCCAAAGCAGCTTCTTCGTTTCTGGTCAGATGCTGGAGGACACTGCCTTATATCTGCCTGCAGGGAGGAGCTAACTACACTGAAAATACTCCAAAACTAACATACCTACTTGTTTACGGTTTCTTTTCGTTAGCTAGGCCTGTTGAACTTGCACTGAGTGTGGGGTAATATTAGCATCACCATTCAGGGCCATAATGGGTGCTTCCTGTACCTGTCCTGGGCAAACCCTATTGTTTTCTTCGTTTGTTTTGATGTAGGTTTGAGGATGGACTTATAAATGGGAGACAGATGGTGCCTGGATGGACACTGGAGAGAGAAAACAGTCACTTCACCAGAGGATGTGCCAACACAGAGGAGAGAGCCATAGCGGCCCTCAGTCTGCTGTACACCTCCATCTAAAAGCCACGGGCCGCTCCTCTGAGGATAGTGAGGTACAGATCTGAGCCAGAGAGAAGAACTGGTTTGAGAGGGGAGAAACAGAGGCTATTTTTGTGAAGAAGAGAATCCTTCTTTAAACAGAAACGGAGGCCTCAGACACCATCTGTCTCCCATTTATAACTCTATCCTCAAACCTAAATCAAAACAAAGAAAACAATAGGGTTTGCCAGGACAGGTCCAGAGGTGTGAAAGCTCCATTATGGCACTGAATGGTTGTGCTAATATGACCCCACACTCAGGGCAAGTTCAACAGGCCGAGCTAACAACAGAAACTGTAAACAAGTAGGTGTAGTTTCAAAGTAGTTTCATAGTTAGCTCCTCCCTGCAGACAGATTTAAGGTGGTGTCCTCCAGCGTCTGACCAGAACTGAAGAAGCAGCTTGACTGAGCTGTGAAATGTATTTGACCAAAATAAACTTTTGTCCAGTTGACAAAAAAAAAAGACACTAGTTCAAGACAAAATTGTAGCATTCACGTAGCGTACAGGGTCAAAGAGGCTAATGGCATATCTGCCATGTCTTTGTTAGTTTGACCCATGGCAGATGTAACTGCAGATGCTTATTACAGTTAAGAAAGTAAAGTAAATCAATGATGGGCCAAAGTAAAGTGCTGGAAGTGTAAATAGTAGAAAATAGAGCTGCTAAACACCTGGAGGACTAAAGAAGAGAGGAAGAGAGTGAGGGGGAGGAGAGGCTGGGTCCAGATGAATAAGGAACAGTACGATTGGTCTAATAAGCATCAAGCATCCACACTTCAAACTCCACCCATGTTTGTGAAATCAGAAACCCCTGACTGTACTCAAGACTCTCCTGCACGATTGAAACTCCAGTGACAAATCTATGCTGCACAAACAACGCACAAAGCTTCAAATTTACCTAGTTTGCTCTAAAATTGCCAAAAAGGACTAAGGACAATCGCCACCAAAACGCCACAGACAAAGTTTAGTTGCAAAAAACAAAGTTGATTTATTTCCACTTTAAGTCACAACTTGTTATTGCTAAAGTATGAATCAACATATTACAGAGCTGCAGACTTTGATTGACTTTTCAAAAATAAACAGCCAGACTGGCCTGAGGCTGACCCTGACAGAGGCTCCCAGACTGACTCATTTCTTACTGCTCTGTCAGGAAATCAACAACAACATTTCCTAACCTTGAATATATTTTAAAATCTTACATTCTTTATTATTCACACTCTCTGAACTATTTTTTCACTCAAAAGTCAAGTAGTGTAAATAAGGCTAAAAACATGGTGTTCTCGCTGCATCTTGTGACATTAGTGCTAAAAAGATGAGTCTGTGGAAGGTGTGACGACACCTTCAAACTCCCCGATTCTGAAACCATGAACGGAGGAAGTTGCTGTGTTTAAAATGACCTTTTCCTAAAACAGTATTCATGAGCTAAATTATTTTGGGCACAAGTGAGAGATTTTACAATGAAATATGGAAGGATTTAGTCAAAAAGTACAACTTTTATCAGTAACACTGTTGGGGGGAGAATTCAGCTTTAGAGACATCACAAGCTCTGGAACAGGAGGTTCTCTGAAAAGGAAGTAACACGTAGAGCTGGGCGGTATGACCAAAAATTGATATCACGGTATTTTTTTAAATTATCACGGTATCACGGTATTTAACGGTATTTTTGTCTTTGGCTAAGTGGAGTGTGATAGAGTTGGTAATATCATTCCAACGTTTGCTTTTCTTGTCATAGACGGTCCCTTTAGACGGAGTGCGCGAAGCCGTGCCCGAGCGAGCGTAGAGCGCGAGTGCGCGGAGCCGCGCCCGAGCGAGAGAGCGGAGAGCGCGGGTGCGCGGAGCCGTGCCCGGGCGAAAAGGTGAAGAGCGCGGCTCCGCGCACCCACGCTCTCGCTCTCTCGCGGCTCCGCGCACTCCCGCTCTCTCGCTCGGGCACGGCTCCGCGGACTCCCGCTCTCCGAAAAAGGGAGCCGTGTCACAAAACACTACACAGACGGTCCCTTTAGCAAACGCGCCTACCAGGGACGTCTGTGTAGTGTTTTGTGCTGCAGTGCCAACGTTACGCAGAGATTGGGGAGAAGATGCAGATTTTACTTTCTACTCAACTCGCTATCCTTACCTGGCTTGTTGGCTTGTTTGGTGTAACACTGAAAAACAGCCCCCGCTCAATCTACCGCTGTCTGCGTTCCGCCGCTCTGTGTTGCCGACATATGCGCGCACACACGGTATGGCGGTAAATAAAAATTCATATCATAAAAATAAAAATTACCGGTATACCGGTTCAAACGGTTTACCGCCCAGCCCTAGTAACACGTAAACAACATAGGATTATAGCACCATTAAACTACCAGTTTTTTCCAGATATTGTATCACTATAACAGTAGAAGTAGAAGTAGAAGTAATAGTGCGAGATAAGTGAAAGAAATAAATACAATCAATCAATTCAAATACTGTCTAATACATTACTAAATACTACATAACACTAAAATTTTTAATCGTTTTAATCGTACTTAATTTGTTTATGTTGTTGTAAACAGACCTTGGGTGTCCAGAAAGGCGCCTAATAAATAAAATGTATTATTAAGTTCTCACAGTAGTAGTAAAACTAGTTAAAGGTCCTATATTTAATCAATCAAACTTTATTTATATAGGGCTTTTCATACAAAAAATGCAACACAAAGCGCTTATATTACATCAAGTCTTGTGAACATACCGGTACCTGGAGTGGTGTTTGGTTCCATTCACGTTTGAGTAACGCTTTATTATTCGTCTGTCTGCATCTTCAAAGCTCAAAATGTTCTGTTCCACCTTGTGATGTCATGCAGTAGTCGTCTTCAAGTTAACAGCCATTCCCCTTTTGTTCAGTGGCGATTGCAGGGCTGAAACCACCCGAGTGATTCTAGTGAAGGCGTACGGAGTCCACAAACACATTTTGATGAGGAAATGACATTATAACACAGATCTGAAAACAGCGTTTACATGGGCGCTTTAAATTCTCACAGTGTATTGTTCATAAAAGAGCTTTATCATTGGAGAAAGAGCAGCGCAGACTCACCTCTGTCAAATCAAGGCTGGTCTGGGTCTAGCTCCATAATATTTTTCCAAAACAACCCCGGTGTGTTGTAATTCACGGCTACACTTTGTCAGGGCTCTTATAATGCTCCGGCAGCTCTCCTCTGCTCTAATGATCCCAGTAAATCTCTCCCACAAGTGGACAGGAGCCGGAGGAGCTGTGAGCAGACCCAGGGCCCACGGAGCCGAACGGGGACGGCTGTAAACATGGAGATCAGGGCCCCGCACCTGGGAAAGGACCGGACCTCTCTCCCCAGGGCTGCATAAGGAAACAGTGGAGGTGTGAGGGGAGGGAGTGAATGAGGAAAGAGAGAGGGGATGGGGGAAAGAGAATGAGGGATGGAGAAGAAATAGAGAGCGAGAATGAGGGGGAAAAAGAATGAGAGGCAGGGAAGGGGAGACAAATGTAAGCGAGGGAGGCGAGGAGTGAGGAGAGATTGATAAAGACAGGGGAGAGAGAAGGAAAAAGAGACAGAAAGAAAGAAAGAGGGAGAACAAAGCGACATTTAAAGTGCTTCGGGACATTTTTAAGAGCTAGAGTTTGAGCATAAATTAAAAAAAGGGTTGTTTTCGTATTAAAGAAATGTCGAAGTTGGCCTGAATGATTGTCGAATGTTTGCCAAAAGGTTGATACTTAGATCCTCAGTAATCCAAACGGAAGAACAGTATTTGTATTATTTTGAGCAAACCATTTCCGTACATCTTTTGGCTGTTCAATTCAGTCAACAATTTAAGCACGAGTGGGAATAATATGTAACACAATCGCTCCGGGGCTAAAAACACATTTCCCTCAAAACAACTCAGCTCTTACTACTATTGACTGACATACCCCTAAGCAAGGAGACAAACGGGTGACGGAAAGTCGCATAATGTACCTTTAAAGGGCCCATATTACACTGTTTTCTGATATAATGTTTTTCCTCTTCAAAAACAGACCTGGAGTTGTGTTTTATTTCATTGCCACGCACATATTTAACACATAAACCCTGCATATTTACACTCACATTTGGATGTTTGGGCCCTGGAGTTGCCGATCTGTACTGAACAAAAGGTAAAGATGTTAACTTTTTAAAACTACAGCTTCATGACATCACGAGGTGGGATGCAGCGTACAAAACACAACCCCAGGTATGTTTTAGAGGAGGTAACGAGTAGCGGTGTGCAAAAATAGTGAAATATCAATATATCAGATTATATTGTATTGTAAATACAAGGAGACAAACAGGTCGCATATTGTACTTTTAAAAGGGCCCATATTACAGTACTTTCTGATATAACGTTTTTTTCCTCTTCAAAAACAGACCTGGAATTGTGTTTTGTTTCATTCCCACATTGTTTTGTAGATAAAATATAGATGCAAGTTCGATATTATAGATTGTATCGTTTAATTTGATGTTACAGTACTGATATCGTGGGCTGCTGTATCGATATATCGTATTTTTAGGTACGTTTTACTAAATTATTTTGTGTAAGAGCTACAATTGTGTTGACATTTTCACTGTTTGGGGTAAAATGGGTGTTTTTCATATTAACTTTGCACAGTAATGAAGAGTTTTAGTATCAGAGTCATGATTTAGCCTTTGATTTTTTTCACTGAACCGTATCGAATTGATTTGGAATATATATCGAATCGTATTGAACTGAAAGTGCAGTGTGTCGAAAAATGTACTGTATCGTGGCCTGTGTATCAAGGTATTGGTGACTTTTTAGTGATGCCCAGACCCTAGTAACAAGATTATAACGTGACTTAAAACTCCCAAGAGTCATTTTTGCGTAATGTAGGACACGTTTAAGCTAAAAATACCTGGACCTCCGTAACCGTTCTACATCTGGACTGGACTAAAACTTATTTGACATTCAAAGCTCGATGCCTCTTGTGCATTTTTTATTGATCACGGCAGCCGCTACCTCGGATAACCTCGCTCCACCCCCCCGGTCCTGTTATATGATTCAAATATTGTCCATAAAACGTAGCTTGTGGCTAAACAGAAAATTGACAGATGAAATCACGGTCCAGCAATTATTAAAGTATACGAGAGCCGCCCCCCCCCCTTTTTATGTCCATTGGCATCTGGCAGTTGATATGTCCTTATAAAACCCTGATCTATGCCAAATGAGTTATAGCCTCCTCTGCCACGGCCCCAAACCAACACTGTGCCCCCGCTCCCCTTCGCGTGTCTCTGAAATCTGAAAAAGCGCCCGAGCCAATGCAGTCGTCAATACGTGTTCGTCCAATAAATGCACAATCCCGCAACATAAAATGGAGATTCATTTACAGTCAGCTGCCATATTGAAAACTATTGATTGTCTCTGAGCCGGAGTCTGCAGTATTGGTCGTCACAGTGGTAGTAGAAGTAGCAGTAATGGTGATGGAGGGATGTAATGCTCCTGTAATCTTTCTTTTTTTTTACGGTTTTCAAAAAGTACCAAGAGTTAACAGGCGCTGAATGGTTTTGAATGACCTGCTGCACACGGTGAATATGCATTTGGACAAGGGATTTCTGCTCATCTTAAAGTATCACAGTTCACTCAAGCGCTCCGTCCTCTGTCTGTCCTCACATCCATCCGACTGACTGAAGCTTTATACTGTGGAACATTACAGCCAAAGCAACACTCTTTGCATAGAAACAAGTAACCAGGGGCAGGTTTGTGGAGATGCAAGCCTGCTCTGTGTAAAGGTGTATGTTTATCTACTTTGTGCTATGAAAAACATCCAAAATGAAAAAAAAAAGTTAGTCTTTATTATTATTTTTATTTTTTAAGATACGTGAAGGGGCTTTAAAGCTTTTTTTTTTTTTTTTTTACAGATTTTTCAAAACTCTCAAACAGCAAGTTCATTATTTAGAACAGACACGTTCAAGCTACGGCCCAGGGACCAAATGTGGCACTCAGACTCATTTTTCTTGGCCCTCAGACTGAATTAGACCCGTATTACCTTAAGCAGTACTTTTTCCTTCAGGTTTTAAATCTTCCTTGATAAAAACCAATATCAACTATTTCGTATTTCCTTTGGAGGATCTAAACTTCAACCTGTTTTAAATGCAGACACACCCTCTGCTTCGTCTGTGTTTTGTGGCCCTTGATCAAAAGTTTGGACACCCCTGAATTAGACCTTATAACAACAAACTTTAAAAGCAGTTCTGTGCTCATTCGTTTTTAAAACTATATTTTTAACATACGCGAACCACAATTGGGAAACTAATGTTTTTGGTATGAGAAAACATACAAAAAAGTCCAAATAAATCAATATTTAACCAAACTTTTTGTAGGGTTTGGGCCATAATGGCTCATCATAAGATGAATGTATTTTAAAAAGTGTCAAATATTGTGCTGAAAATGTATGAGAGCAGAGCAGTCGCTTCTGTTACGTTATATTCTGTGTTATGTAATGAAACAGAAAAATGGCTGTTGCAGCTTTTATGATTTGATTAGAAATGTTAAATTGTGAATAGGGGCAGACACTTGTACTTCTTTCTGCTCCTTTTCATTCATAATATTTAATTTGAATGTTAGGCTGTTATAACTGTTTTTAAATGAATGAAATAAATAATAAAAATGAAAAATGGAATGAAATAAGCCTTCATTATATCTGAATGTGTGAGATTTATCACTAAAGCCTCGTTCTCTCCCAGTCCTCGGTGCGGTGGGCAGAGACAGTGAAACAATGTTCGTCTCTTGTGTTTTTAGGGATGGGCCTCGATCACTGCACCAAAGCGACACAGAGACGACTATAACCATGCGCCGCGAGTCTGCACAGCGCCCCGTCCCACACCTCATAACCTTGACGCCATCTTCAACCCCCCGGTACGAAAAACGCCCTTGGGATGGGGGGAGGGACCTGAACCGCAACAGAACCACAGCAGAGGTGCCCAGCGGAAGTCAATACAAGGTGAAAGACAATGAGAAAGACTGGATTTAAAGGGCTGCAGAGGAGGGAGGGAGGAGGGGGGAGCGCGTAGGGAAGAGGAGGAAGAGAGAAGGAAAGGATGCCAGAAAGGTCACTAGGCAAAAATGATGAAGTCATCTGTATTAGATTTTTCCGAGGCGGTTTCAGAGACAGAGGCTGGCTGCTGTCCAGAGCGGTGAGGTGAGGTGCTCAGGTACCTGCAGCCCCGCTCACATTAGCAGCTCATTAGTTTTCCACGTTCACACCCAGTTTTAATCAATACTGAACACTGAAGGCCTGTACGGAGATACACAGCTACATTCTGGGCAAACATCGGCGAAGATAACAGGAAAATAAATTACTTGAGGCGCTTTGAAATATGAAGTGGTTCTGTTGTGCTTTAGCCAAGAGTCTGGGGAAAGGTTTAAACGTGGTGGAGCTCTTTCTCCCTGTGGGTTATTAACAATTATCCTGGCAATTCATTTAACGAACATCGGCCTATTACATGCACAAGCTCCTGTTTTCTGAGTGGAGCACGTATTTGTTTAGGTCATTGTTTTGGTGGAGGGAATGTGGATTTGCACGATTGTGGTTGTCAGAGATTTTTTTTACCAAAATCCATTTTTTTTTAAAAAGGTGCACCGCGTGATGTTTTTAGTGGGGGGTCTGCCACGTGCTTGTCTCCATGGTTATTGCTTTGTCTTGAATGTTCCACAGTAGAGATTGAAACGACCCAACAGGTAACGGCACTGCGCAACATTACAGTTCAGATCTGTGGAGAGTCGCCCCTCATCCCAGAAGGAAGTATTATATTTTTGAGCAATAGAAACACCCATAATGAATAAAAACTGATGTTTAATTTTATACCATGGAACATTATAGATAAGCAATAGCATCTCCATGGAGACAAGCAGGTAACAGAGCCTCTGTCAGAGTTGCGCAGTGCACCTTTAAATTCAGACTGCAGTGTTTTTCTATACAGTCTAAATGCAATGAACTCATTCTTTCCAGTTATAGAAAACATTACTATACTGTATATGGCACTGCGAACAGGGCCTGTCAAAAAATATGAAAAAATACCAGTTTTGAGGTAAAAATGCCCTATTTTAGGTGAAATTTTCTGCCAGTGCAGTAAGAAATTTTCACTTACCAAGTTTTCTTAAAACAAGATGAAATATGAATCTTGTTCTCAGCAGAAAACACGAGTTTCAAGTATTTATGGCAAGATTTTTCACCTTATTGGTTTGAGAAGGAAGTTAAAGAGGTTTAACCTGGACTGAGTTAATATAAAAAGTGCTTAGAATAAGTTGTAATATTTACATAAGATAAATCAGGATGAAATATCTTGAAACAAGTAAAAAAAAACTCATCATATTAAGTAAAAAAAAACTGGTCTGTTAAGATGAATCTGCTTAATTCAAGTCAGTTTAACTGTGCTAGAAAATCCTTTTTTGTAGTGTGTGACAATATAATCCATACTGTGTATTTAAATCGTACATTACTCAACAGAACAAAAGTACCTGACAACATCCTTGAGAATAAGATTCCATTTTATTTTACCAACGTCCTTTCTTCTTGACAGCTTCTATTATTTATCTGTATTCATAGAGTTACTATTATATGAAGGGTTTAGCACATTTTTACTCAATAAACTCAAAGATGATTAATACTGGCCATTTTGCAGCATTGTAAAAAGGACATAAGTGGGTATAGAGTAAACAAATATTATACTGCTCTGAGAAGGTCAGTTTAATTAAAAAGATAATACTAAATATACTGTCTTACAAACATGAAAAAAAACATTCTGGCATTTTAATTATTCAGAACGATGAGTTTAAAAGCACTTTTCACAACTTTCAGAGGCCAAACAAAGACTTTCACTGGGAAAAAACAATATCTAGGTAAGTTAAAATGACTTAAATTAAGAACATTTTACTTTATTTGAGTAGATTCACCTTGACAAGTCAAATAATCTGCCAGTGGAATAAGTGTTTTTTCCTTAATTCAAGCAACATTTGATTTTATTTCTTATTTTAAGTGCAAAAAGTTGTTGTTTTTCTTATTTTAAGTTCAGCAAGACATATTTTCATATTTTAAGTAAAGAAATCTTACAGCACTGGCGGATAATTTTACTTGTCAAGTTAAATTTACTCAGATCATGGTAAAATTTTCTTAATCCAAGTCATTTTAGCCGGACTAGATTTTGTTTTCCGCAGGGTAATGCTAAGAATTATTACTTACTAACAGAACACATTACAACATAGATAAAAATGGCTTAATATTGAGTAAAAAGGCGCATACCCACCTGCGTATCTAATGTGAAAACAACCCGACGACTATTTCCAATCCCATCTGGCTGCAGATATCAGATTTGGATCGTCCCGTCGCACGAGGACGCAGCGAATAATCAATTGTCTGCGTTCCCTGTCACCGAGGTATTTCTTTGGTCTGGCGGTTCACTCGAGTGCACGCCGTCCGTCCTCGCATCCGTCCCACTGCTCCTCAGAGCCACTTTGTGAAAATCCAATAATCCTTCTGAAAAGTTTGGAGAATGTGTCTTCCTCCAGGACCCCGAGCGCTCCCCTGACCCCCCTTTGTGCTGCTAAACCACTGATGCAACAAATAGGCAATCCGGGCTCCTCTGCCGTCACAGCACCACGCTGCTCTGGGAACCTCTGTCACAAACACTTAGCGCTCTGTGGACATTATAATATGGATTGGACTTGATAATGTTGTAATAAGTGATGCAAGAGTAACACATGTAGAGTTTATACTCCACTGGTGTCAGCGCCGGGTTCTCCGGGGGCTTTAACCGAACAAATACAGAGCAAATAATCCAGGGTTGCAGCTGGTTATGTGCAACAGTTTTAGAACCGCTTCCACCCTTCACTTTTTTTCTTAGATCTCGAAACATAGACTATTTTGTGTTGTTTACTGCTATGCCGACGCTCCTTTGGTTTTCCTCCAGGACCCACGGATAGTGCGGGTAAATGGTCATATTTTTACAATGTGCTTTTCCACTTTCAAGGCACTCAGAGCCCTTTACATCAAGGAACCACTCACCCATTCACACACACACACACACACACACACACACACACACGCATACAGCAGTGCGCTCAGACACCGGGAACAAGGAGGGTGGCGTGTTTTGCCCAAGGACACAACAATAATATCCATCTGCTCCGCCAATGTTTATGTCAGAAGTGGGATTTGAACTGCCAACAAACACTCAGCGGGGCTACAGAAGATTATTATCAACAAAAAAACTTCAGTGACACAGCAAACGTGTGTCTATGTCTAATACGTGTCCTTCTGTGGGTAAAAAAACACCATGAAAAAGTGTATAAATCATTTTAATACCATACTGCGGATTATTCCAGGACACAGGCAGGTGGTAGAAAAGTTCAAATTTACATGGTGTAGTTTTACAATATAAGTCCAAGGTAGAAGAGACGTTTGTATAAAAAAGTCTACCATAAAATAAACAGAAAGATAACGTTAAATCAATATGAAACTCACTGCAAGCTGCTGTTTTTTCTCGAAATAATCCCCCCAAATAAACCACAGCTGAAGGAAACAGATCATTTTCCCTCTGTATAAACTTTATACTGTTGTAGACGTGTATTTTACGATATTGTACGAGCCACATTTTAAAGGTTGTGTAACTTTTTGGGTGGAGATGTTATTGTTTTCTCTGGAATGTTCCACAGTACGGCATTAAACCTAATCTATCATCATGGAGACCAAACCAGACCAATATACAGGTCAGATCTGTGGAGAGGCGACGTCGCTCCCAGTCAGAATTTTTGTTTTTCTAGGTATTTTTGTGCAATAAAACCACCTGTAATTCATACTCATTGTTACGGCTCCAGGCCTCCAGTTCTTTCATTTGTGTTGTGAGCTTTAATTTCTTGTTTTGTCATTTGGATTCCTGCTGGTTGAGCCCTGGTCCCTGATTGGTGGGAAATTCAACCCTCGGTCACTCCCCCCTCACCTCCAGCCTCCTCCTCCTGTTTCAGCAGATTCCTCTCACCTGTTTAAGCAGATTCCTCTCACCTGTTTCAGCAGATTCCTCTCACCTGTTTCAGCAGATTCCTCTCACCTGTTTCAGCAGATTCCTCTCACCTGTTTCAGCAGATTCTTCTCACCTGTTTCAGCAGATTCCTCTCACCTGTTTCAGCAGATTCCTCTCACCTGTTTCAGCAGATTCCTCTCACCTGTTTCAGCAGATTCCTCTCACCTGTTTCAGCAGACTCCTCTCACCTGTTCGGGACCTTTGTGGCCAGTGACATTTTGTGTTTGTGTCTCTTTCTGTCAGTCACTTTGTTTGTACTAGTACGTGACTTTGTGTGTGTTGAGACACTCGGTTAGTTTAGTTCGGTTTTGTGCCTTTTTGTTTTGTCACTTGATTCAGTTTGTGGGTTTATGTGATTTTACTTTGGGACACTTGTGATTTAGTTTTGTTTGCGTCTCTTAGTTTAGTCACGTGACTCGTTTTTGGCACAACTTGTTATCCTGTTCTTTTTCTTAGTTTAGGTTATTTTATGTACACATTTGAGCCCGTTTTGTTTAATTTACCTTGTACATTCCTTTTACCTTATTTATTCCATTTTACATCTTGGTTATTTTGTTACTTCCGCGGTCCCGAGCAGAGCCGGGTCGTAACACTCATTTAAACAAGCAGGTGACGGACCCTCCCTCCGAAAAAAGCTCCACAATGCACCTTGAAGCATGGCCTTCGGTATTAAACATGTATTTCTCTGGCGGTAAGAGCGGGATGACTGATTGCAGTGTCTTGACCTGCAGACAGGAGCCCAGACGAGCCCCTCACTGTGGCTTTATTTACTCATCAATGATGTTTACCAGCGCCTAAGAGATTGAAGTTGGGACATCAGGGAGAGGTTTTTATTGCCCCCGGGGTCTTTTGTATTCTGCCCTACCCACTGCAAAAAGCTTTCTATTGATTAGCTCAGACCAGTGAAGAGGCTCTGGACACAACCGCCAAGAGACAGAAGCGTATTAGCAGTCATTGTTTTGTGAAGCTAAGACCAAAAATCCTTCATGAGAGATTGTTTTGTGTTATGTTATGTCGTCTTTTAGGTGCACTATAACTTTTTGGGGGGTTTGTCATCTGTTTGTGTCATTGCTCATTGCTTCAAATGTTCCACGGTATGACATTAAACAGCTCTGCCTTACATTTATTCAGTTACAGCTGTTTTTTTGTGTTTGTTTTAGCTTAAAAATACCTAAAAAAAAACAAGCATTCTGACTGTGGGCGGGGTCGCCTCTCCACAGATCTGACCTGTAACTTGGTCTGGTTTGGTCTCCATGAAAATAGAAAGTTTTTTTTTTTATATCATATTGTGAAACATTCCAGACTAAGCAATAGCATCTCCATGAAGAAAAGCATTTGTCAGACCCTCCACCAGAAAAAGTTAAAAGGAACCGTATATAAAATTTTGCCCTTGAATTCCAGAAAAAATGTCCCCATAAACTAGGTAAACATGTTCCAATCAAATCAACTGGGGTGCTGATTTAGTTTAGTCTTTATTTGTCAGGAACCATGTACAAAATTCATTAATCTTTATAAAAGAAGAGATGCACCAGATTTAGCTCCTGCTACATTACAATAGAGCAATAAAAATACACAATAAAACATCACAATTCATAAAGCCTGACTTCCTAAAATCACAGCAATAATGAGATTAAATGTAGTTGTGCTGAATTTGTTAGTAAAAATGTCAAGTATATGTAATGTGTGATTGAATGTGTAATGTAATATGTAATTATTCTTAATTCCAAAACTACTGGACTTGATGCTTGGCGTTTGGGATAATAGTACAGAAAACAGACTCTCACAGGAGTCGCTCATTTAGGTTTCCAATGTCAGTGCTGAACTCCTGTTGGTTTAAACCTAAAATGACTCTCACTGATCTGAATGGTCAGTGTCTAACCCCCAGCACATGCAATCAGTCATTAATCAGTGCTAATTTTATGTCCATATACTGAGAATGAGGGGAAAAAACAAACTTATGTGTGTCCTCGATACGCCTCTCTACAGATCTGACCTGTAAATTAGCCTTGTTATGTAACCTGCTTGTCTACATGAAGATGTTTAATTAAATCCATTTTAAGGCAAAGTCTCCAGGGAGACAAACAGGTGGCAAGTTACACAGTGCACTTTAAACATCAGATGTACTAGTCTCTTACCTACAGCTGTGTTCATTAAGAAGAATATCTACAAAAATCAATGCTTATTTTGTGAAAACGAGATGAAAAAAAGTTTAATATGGGATTATAATGTGCCAACAGCTTCCATCCAGCCTCACCATCCACCGCCAATTATATTAAGTCCAAGAGGCATGTGCAAAATGGTACTTTTTTCTCCCAAAAACTGACCTTTGAGCCAGCGGGCGTATTTCAAGAAAGTCTGAGGACTCAAGAAATGTATTTCTGCACACACAAAAATCAATACATATTGGAATTCTTGTGCAGGATTCTCAGGTTTTCAAGTAAAAACAGGTAAAAAGGGCAAATAAAAAGTAAATAAGAATAAAATAACTATCTCCACCTTTACATTGGCAATGCAAGTACATGATAATTAGTTTTAAAGATGCATTGTGTAAGATTTCTGGTGGAGGGACAGAGAAAAGCTTTTCTTCATGGAGATGGATTGTTCCAGGACACAGGCAGGTGGTAGAAATGTTAAAATTTACATGTTGTAGTTTTACGATATAAGTCCAACGTAGAAGAGACGTTTTTATATAAAAGTCTACCATAAAATAAACAGAAAGATAATGTTAAATCAATATGAAACTCACTGCAAACTGCTGTTTTTTCTTGAAATAATCCTCCCAAATAAACCAAAGCTGAAGGAAAAAGCTCATTTTTCCTCTGTATAAACTTTATACTATTGTAGACGTGTATTTTATGATATTGTATGAGCCACGTTAAAGGTGCATTGTCTAACTTTTTGGGTGGAGATGTTTGCAATGTTTCACAGTTAAACCTTTCTATCTTCATGGAGACCAAACCAGACCAAGCTACAGGTCAGATCTGTGGAGAGGCGACGCCGCTCACAGTCAGAACGTCTGTTTTTCTAGGTATTTCGGAGCTATAAAACCACCTGTGACTGAATAAATGTAAAGTCGAGCTGTTTAATATGACACTGTGGAACGTTCTAGGCAGAGCAACGACACATCCACGGACAGAAGCGGGCGAAAAGTTACACAGTGCACCTTTAATGCATCTTCTTATTAATATTTGAACCAGATGCCATAAAAAAAAACAAATCCATATGATGTATTATTTTGTTAAGCTAAGGGAAACCGCCTCTCTAATGCTTCTGTTTGTTTTGTATTGTTCCCCCCCCATGCGGTAGGTCCAGCTGTGCCGCCATATGCATATTCACACTCACATATGTGGAACAGAGGAGGCTCCATACTCCACTGCTCTGTGCCCACATTTTATTGGCAGCGCGGTTCTGCGTTACGGAGAATTAACTGAGTGAATAACTTAAGATCTGGCTGTGTTAATTAAAACAGCGGGCACTCGACGGTGCTACGGCCTCCCCGAGACAGTAATTAATTTGAGAGTGGACACTATCCGGACGCAAGGATGTTCCAAGGATCGCCAATGTCAAAACGGTAAAGTCAACTGAAGTAATGGGACACTGTAAATTACAATTAATGGGTGTTTGAATAAGAAAAACACCTTTATTCAGTTTACCTATGCTGTTTATTCTTGCTCTCGTATATCTTCTGCATACAGGCCGATTAAGTGCATATTTATGAATGGAACTGAACTGAATGGAGATTGATCAAAAGATTTACGGACATTTCATTTGTTTTCTCAGTAAATGCATTTGTTTGTGTTGAGAAGTAGCAGCACATTTGGACACAGCGGTGCACACGTTATGGGCATTGATATTTTTGCACTGACATCGTGCTGGGGGTGAGCTTCAGGATAGATTTTAAAGTTCTTTTATTGGTTTATGAAGCTCTTAATGGTCTTAGCCCTGTTTATTTGATCTGCTTTTGTCACACGAGCCTCTCAGGTCCTCTGGTCTCTTCTTTTAACTGTCCCAAAAGCCCAAACTAAGGGCGTCATTCAGCTTTTACGGCCACAGTCGACCTGAGGATCTGAGGTCCGCTGCGACTTCATATTTTTAAAAGTAAACTCAAAACCTATCTTTTTAATTTAGCTTTTAATTGAAACTTTTACTTGCTTTAAAGTTATTTACTTAGTCTCCGTCTAATTTAAGCTCTCCACTTTTGTTTAGTATAACCTTAAGAGCTTCATGTTTGTGTCTAATTTGCTGTATATGTGGGAGAATTGTTTTAAATGGGAGTTGTTTTTAATCCTTTTCATTTTTCTGTTGCATGTGAAGCTCTTTATGCAACCTTTCCGGTGTATGAAAAGGGCTATACAAATAAAGATTGATTGATGGATTGTACATGTATGCATATGGAGGAATGTTTTTTTAAATTTATTTTTATTTTTTATTTCATTCATTATAACAGAAAAGGCTTTTTTGTTTGTTTTACATGACAGTACAATATCAGAATGAAAAGGAGCAGAGAGAAGAATACATCTTATATTTTCTGCCCCTTTTTACAAAAAATATATTTACTTTTCACAATTGATTTCTGGTTTAGCATCTTAATTTAACTAAAATTAGTCATAAATGTTTTCATCTAATGTTTAACTTTGCCACAGACACTGTCTCAGTTTACAGTTTCATCATTATTTAATACACTTGATTTAACCAGTTTTTTTAAATATATTAAGCGATTTTGATTCTTTTATCTTATCATTTAGGTTGTTCCATAAGTTTACACCTTTTACTGCAATACTCCGTTCCTTAACCTTGGTTCTAAATCTAGGTTTTTTAAACACTTCTGTTCCCTTCAGACTGTAATTACTCTTTTTTCAAACATTGTTTGAATATTAATTGGTACATTTCCATTTGCTTTGTACATTATTTGTAATATTCTAAAGTCAACTAAATCATGAAATTTCAATACCTTATATTTGATAAATAATGGGTTGGAAGGATCTCTAAAGTGACTGTTACTAATGATTTTCAAGGCTCTTTTTTGTAAAACAAATAGAGATTGTAAATAAGATTTACACGTTGATCCCCAGATTTCTACACAGTAAGTTAAGTACAGCACAATCAATGAGTTATACAGTGTTATTAATACAGAACTATTTAATGAAAATTTAACTTTGTGTAAAACTTTGTATAATTTATGTGTGATTTTCTGCTGTTACCATGGCGACATAGGCAAAAACAGCCAAAAAAAACGGTTTAAGATAGTCTGAAAACTTAAGAAAAATGGATTTAAACCACACATCTTCAGGAGCCTGTGTTCAATACGAGCGTTCATGGTCCAGTTTAGGTGTTGGGCCTCACTGAAAAACTGATGGGTGATTCTCGTTAGCTCGTCACAGTCGGCTAATATTACTTGAGAGCGGCTTGTTCAGCAGCGCAAATCGGCTCACGACTTGTAGTTACAGCCACGTCGGTTCTTTATGGTCAGATTGTGTTAAATGAAAGTTCCGATTAAAGTCTAACTTGAGTAGCTTCAGACGGAGCAGTGCCCACAGATAGCGTCACGCCACCAGGGAATGTTGTTGAGATCAGCTGCAAAGTATCACTACATAAATCTGCATTTTAACATTATTAATTTTAGCTGCCTCATCTGTATTAAATACTACTGGCCTATAGAATGAAGAAAAGCCATTTCATTCAGTTCCATCTTTCTGCATAATACGGTGCGGAGGGGAACTGTTGCCAGCAGGTTTTACTTTGCCAACAGTCCTATTAAAGGGTCAATATGTGGTTGCCTTATATACAGTGAGCATCAAGTGCTTGTTATCTGCATCGTTTGGTTTGTTAAACATCATTTAAAGGTCCTGTATTAAACTAAATGGATTCTTGTGAGCTTTAAATCACGTTAGGACGTTGTTACCTCCTCAAAAACATACCCGGAGTTGTGTTTTGTTTTATTCACGTGTTTGGGTGACGCTTTATTATTATTATTATTATTAATCTACAACCCCAAAGCCTGAAATGCTCTTTTCCACCTTGTAATGTTACGTAGAAGTAGTTTTGCCTTTTACCTTTTGTCCCGTGGAGATATGTAATTCCACGGCTGAAATGATCCAAACGACTGTAGTGAAAGTGTATGTAGTTTAAAAACACCGTGGAGCACTTCCTGTATTACAAAGTGGAGTCTTTTCTGTCTGAGAGAATGGGAGTGGATCTCTCTTTCACTGTGCTCTGTCCTGGAGGTTTCTCTTTTTCCCACATTTTTACTTTTTAGTTTTTGTTTTTCCTTGTCGAGAACAAGGCTGTAAGGACAGAGGATGCTCCAGGACACTCATCTATTTGCTTGTTTCCTGTGAATGTTCTACTGAGTCCTGAATTCTTCTCTCAGACAGAAAACACTCTGTTCCACCTTGTGATTTCATGTAGTAATACAGGAAGCGCCCCACTGTGTTTCACTAGAATCATTTGGACAATTTCAGACGTGGAATTGCGCATCTCTACAAAAACAAAAGCTAAAAGGAGCTGTTAACTTGAAAATTACTGCTTGAAAATTACTGCAAACATGTGTGAATGAAACAAAACACAATTCCAGGTATTTTTTGAGGAGGTACAGTAACAACACTGTAACATGAAAGCTCACGAGAATTAATTTAGCATGATATAGGAGCTTTGAACAACACATTGTCATATACACCGTGAAAACAGCGTCCATGTATGCAAGGAAACTGACAACAAACAGCATCGTAATGTATTCAAAAGAACATAAGACCCTATAATGCAGGGGCGTCAAACTCATTTTGGTTCGGGGGCCGCATACAACCAACTCTGATTCCAAAGGGGCCGGATCAGAAAACTCATGACATATATACCCCAAAAATAGCAATAAGTCCAAATATTTGTGCAGAGAAACACAAATCTATTACGGAAATCTTTTTTATTTGATTTTATTTTACAAAATATTATAACATGGTAGGTTAGGTAACACCTTTCACAGCAGCATCACTAACCTCTTGGCCCCTGGGTGAAAACAGACGTCTGTTTCTTCAGTCCCAACAATAATTCATTTCTCTTCTGTTTTCTCAATTCTCTGTTCAAGTTATTGTATTTTTCGCCGTGTCTTGTAGTGCCGTTTAAGATTATTTTCCTTGGGCGCCGCCACTTGTTGCAAACACACTGAGCACAGGCTTCCCATTCACCTCCGTGAACAAATAAGAATTAGTCCATTTGTCTTAGAAAATCCTGCACTCAGCTCCACTTTTCTCATTTTGGACATTTTGCTGATGTCACGGTCACAGTCAAAATGATCGTCCTTTAACCTCCTGAGACCCGAGCTTTTGTCTGGTGTGCATTTTTCATTTCTTCTTGCTATTTGGGATAAGTAGGACCTACTAAGTAAGTCTTTGTATGACACCATTGGTTAAAAATTTAAAAACATTAAAATGTATAAATAAATTACAAAAAACAAACAAACAGCAATTAGCTGTTTATTTCAAGCCCTAAACCTGCCAAATGTGATGTAGGTCGACCGTGAGCGGGTTGGGGTTCAGTGAGTGAGGTTAAAAACACACAAAAAGGCCTGAAAATGTGGTCCACAGTTTAAATTTTTTCTGGTTTTCAATCGTTACAAAAAAAAGTAGAGGTGCAAAAAGTGGAGACAGTCAGCAGTTTCCCTATAGCAGCAGAAACGTCCAGCAATTTATAACTGTAAACTCATCTAAATATTCCCAAGTTTACCTAACAACATGTACAATCAATAATATAACATAGTCCCAATGTCTTCAAACGAGGACATGACATTTCCTGATGTTCTCGTCTGCTGTGGCCAATAAAATGTGTCAAATTTTAATGCCAAATGAAGATACATTAAGATACATGTAGAGACATTATTGTACATAAATACATTGGTTTTATTCATAAATTTTGCATCTAAACTTTACCATGCAGTTTTTTTTTTTTAGTTTCGGGAGCTGCTGTAGAGGTTTTTAGTTGATTACAGGTGAAAGTTTAAAATAATTGAAAATCATGGTGCTAAGAGGCAAAATGTAATGTCCTCGTATGAGGCCACAGGGTCTCAAGAGGTTAAGAGCGTTTGGAAAGAGGAAAGTCTTCATTTGTGCTGCTCTGGTGGAGGCGCCACGCACAGAAGCACTGGAGACGCTGCTATGCTAAACTGCAGAAAATTACCAGAAAAATCTGAAAATTGTAAATATTTTAATAGAAAATCAGCCGAGGGCCAGATTAAAGGTCTTGGAGGGCCGGATCTGGCCCCCGGGCCGCATGTTTGACACCTGTGCTTTAATGAATAATAAAACCCAGTGCACTAGTTACAGTCAGGACATAAGCCCTGTGAGGCGACGGCTGTCATGATTTCTACAAAAAATAAATCGAACTCATCCAGGTTAGGTCACAAACATGAGAAACAAGCCGAAACATGTGGCTGAGAATGACCCAGGCCCTGCTCATGTTGTGTGTGGACCTCGTGAACACGCCGCAGTAAATCTCGGGGAGCTCCTGACCCAGAAAACCAATCCATGGAAAGTGTGGCTGTCAACTTTAGTGGCTGCCCATTCATTTCCATCAACACCATAATGTTTGTACTGGGGGAATGGAATTGGATTCTTGGGCTGTTTGAGACGGTGGTGCCCAGACGTCCACACAGGAATAGTGCGTCGCCAACTCATACTACAACCATGTTAGTGACTGATTTCAGCACAAAGGCCGAGTGATAAAATATTGGGTTTATAATATATTGGGTTTCCATTGCATTAGACAAGGCAAGGCAAGTTTATCAAGTTCATAGCGCAGTTCCTACACAACGTAATATGTAACTTTTCTGCGTAATGGACATATCTGTGGAGAGGCAAGCCTACACATGGTAAGAATTCATGTTTTATCATTTTTAACTATGAACAAACGCAAGGGAGATATGTTTAATGCCCTACTGTGGAGCATTCCAGGCTAAGAAATAACATCTCCTTGAAGACGAGCAAGAAGCAGACCCTGCACCTTAGAAGATACCTTTAAAGCACCTTTAAAATCATAAAATTAACATTACATTTCATGGCAAACTGCTCCAGTCACTCACACATCACAGACTAAGACGAGGTGGGTGAAGTGTCTTGCCCAAGGACACATCAATACGGGTCTATGCGTGGACTGGAGCAGAGCTTGAACCACAAACCTATCGGCAAAAAACAACTGTCGGCGAAGATTTTAAAGGGACAGTTCGGAATTTTGGACACAGGGCCTCATTTCCTAGTGAGCCACAGTGTTGGAGACACGTGGAGACAAGCAAAGTTATTATAATGCCAGACGATCGATGTGAACGTCTGTGTTGATAGAATAATTTTAGAAATAAAACCAACCGTTGCATTTGAAGGATTTGCCTAAGAAGCAGCAGCAGCAGCAGCGAGTTGTATTTCCTGGTAGAAGCTCGGCAGCGGCGGACTGATATACGAGAAAATAGTTCCTAAACATGCGACAATTCATGCGATGCAAGGTTAGTTTTATTTCAAACATTATTCTATCAACACAGACACACACATGGACAGTCTGGGGTAATAATAATAGCTTTGCTTTGGATGCACTGTGGGGTAAGTAAGACGTTTTTAGTGGCCATTGACCTGCACTAGCCTAGCACCAGCGACCTCTGCAAATACAAGGACTGGAGGGAATATTTTAAAAAGTGTCTCCACACGTCTCCAACACTCTGGCTCACGAGGAAATGAGTCCGTATGTTAAAAATTCCAATCTTTCCCTTTAAGTTAATTCAGTTTTGAAGATCTTTGCTGTGCCAAACACATTTAAGTTAATGAAATGAATAATAACTTTGGTTTATTTTTGGTTTGGTAAAGTGGGGTAGACTCAAAACGTTTGCCTCACTATTTGCAATTGAGCCAAGTTAAATGCTTCTGATTTAAAGGTGCAGTGTGTGACTTTTCCGGCGGAGGGTCCATCACCTGAATGTCTTCTTGGAGATGTTACTGATTCCCCTGAAATGTCCCTTAGTATGGCATTAAACGTATCAATCTCCAGTCCACTCAGGTATGACCTACAGAGACAAAACCTCCCTCACAGTAAGAATTTATTCAATCCAGGTTTTTTTTTTTTTTTTTGAACAAATGAAAAAAAAATCTCTGTATTTGAAAAACAATATGGATCAATTTAATGCCATACTGTGCAACATTACTGCGAGGAATAACAGCTCCGCGGAGACGAGCAGGTAGCAGACCCTCCACCAGAAAAGCCCCACAGCGCACCTTTAAAGACAAGCACTCTAATTGAGCCGATGTCACCCCCGCTTCACGCTGTACGGAGAGTTAAATTTATTATCGCCGTGACATTACGAATAAATCACTTTTTCGCACTGAGCAAAAACATGTCATAGCCCACAGATCATTTTTCCCCTTCAAAGCCGAGACGAATGAGCCGCTCTCTGACAGCCGGGATTTGACATTCATGCAAATATACATACAGTTAAATGAAACCGCTTTTGAATGTGTTTTTTAAAAAAAGAAGAGAAAACGCTTGTCAGAAATAGATGAAATTGTTGTAGCTAATCTGCATGCTAACCTGGGGCCCGCCTGATTGGTCACGAGGTAATTGGAAGTCTCACTCTGACGGCGTGTTGATTTGCTCGCTTTGACATTTACAGTGATGTCATTGGGCTCCGCCGCCGCCGCCGCCGTCAGTCCTGCTTGAGAAATCACAGCCAATCACGCCGACTTATGCAAAGAGGTTTTCAACATTTTTCGAGAGCGAGAACAGCGTTTGAGAGGCGGATAAGCGGCACTGGAATCACGGTTATTAAAGGGCCCGTACCTGATTTTTCTTTCTTTTTTTTTTTCCCAAGTAGTTGAGAAAAATCTGTGTTCGTACAGATCGTACAGATATTGGTACTGGCAGTTTTCAGATTCAGAATTTGACGGTGTCACACTCTCAGATTGTACTGTGCCGTGAAATATCCAAACAGTAAATTCATAAATGTTGAACCCGATCGTTTCTATCAGTGACTGGACCCAAGAACTCACTGTATTACAACACAAATCTGCATTAACTTCCCCACATCTGTATTAAATAACACAGGCCTGTAGAATGTTAAGAAAACCGAAACTCTGCAGCTGAAGTCACTAACATTTCCTGAGGGTGTGAAGCTAACTGGAAGCACTGCTCTGTTTGAAGCTCTGTTAGTCTTAATCTGAGTTTTGTTTTATCACAATCTGAACAGAAAGAGATGACTTGGCTGGAGCTACAACACGTAAAATAACTGTCACACGCTGTCTTTTGTTTCTATTGTAGATGCTTATGTGGTAATTCTCACCTGCTCAGGGACGACAGATGGAAACTAGCTTCAGCTCTAATCTGGTGTAAAGCATCTTTAATGTATTTGCACACTGTCCCTGTCAAATAAACTAATAAATAAATTAAATAAAAATATTTTAATTTATTGAAGAAAAATAATCAAAAGAATTGAAGAAAAAAAAAACCTTTGGACCATTGCAAAGTGTTTTTCACATTTTTAAGACTCTAAATCAGGTGCAGCGCCTTTTAAAGTGAAATTCTGATTGTGAAGAATTGCACTGGTTTCCTCCTGAGTCTCGTAAAAGCTGAACCTGGTGGTAAAACACAGGCTGATGATCCCCAGGTCGTTTTTATATATGTAGGTCCTATATATATAAATATAAATATATATATACACCGTCTCAACATGTCACCGATATCTATTTTATCATTAGAGGAGCCGGCCGCCCACATACTGCAGTGATATTATCTTTTTCACACACCCAGAGTCAATGTGAGGAACTCTTCAGGACAGAGTTTAGCCGAAAAACTCGGCGGGCAAGATAAATGAATGTAATTGATTTGTGATAATGCAAAATGTCCTTGTGTGTCAGGCCTCGACAGTCTCATAATTAGGTTTTATTAGAAAAGTGAAGCTCCTAATTAAATATGGCGAAATCAGATAAAGAATGTAATGTGGCAATGGAAATGATATAGTACAACGTGTGTCACTGTGGAGGTGGATCATGATGTACCAAAAATACAAATCTTTATCATTCAAATACATTTTCAGGCTGAATTGTTTTAGTAATGTTTAATATTTTTATTTAAAAGGGTCTGATTAGGAAAAAAGAGGTACAAATAAACTCTATATAAAATGGACGACAAGAAAACTTTTTTGGTAAACGTTTAAAAGTTCTTTATTCCACAAAATTGACTCTTGTGGACTTTTAGTCATGTTATAATGTTGTTACCTCCTCAAAAACAGACCTGGAGTTGTGTTTTGTGTCAGTCACATGTTTGAGTAACCCTGCATTATCAGTCTGCACGTCTCCAAAGCTCAAAATGCTCCGTACCACCTCATGATGTCATGAAGCTGTAGTTTTCATGTTAGCAGCTACATTTAGTTCAGTACAAACAGGCAATTCTGGGGCTGAAATTAGGTGTACGGAGTTTAAAAACACAGTGGAGCTTGTATTACGACATGACATGACAAGGTAGAGCACAGTGTTTTCTGTTTGAGAGAAGAAATCAGCCTGAATATGCAGGATTTGTGACATGTGTGAATAAAATCTAAATAAAATATGTGTGACTGAAACAAAACACAACTCCAGGTCTGTTTGTGATGAGGAAATTATGACATAAATAAGAAAATAGTGTAATTTTTTTTTCAAGTAACTGTCTGGAGATGGAAAGCCACGGACATAGAAAGTTAAACCAGTCTTACAAACATTCTCCAGGGAGATAAATGACCAATGGCGTATAAGGATTTTCAACAGGCAAATTTTAAAATATAAAAAATGTTAGTTTCTATTGAACTTTTTCAAATATTTACAGTGTCAGGTGCATTAATCTATGTTTAACATTTATATTAAGCATTTTTCGTGTAAAATGTCATGTGGTGAGACTGAGAATAACCTTAAAACATGGTTGGGATATTAATCTAAGTTCTGAGTAATATGAAGTGGATGGAAACAAACTGCTGGTATTTTTTATTTTTAATGCATATCGATTAGGGCTGGGTATCGATTCAAAATCCAAGAATCGATTCTATCTCGAGATTCAGACTCGATTATCAATTCGATCTGATCTCAGTTTGGGTTATTTGAACCATTTCTGAGCTGTTCCCTGGTTGTGTTTCCGCTGTATTTCACTTCCATTTGGCCTTTACCGTGCAAATCACTTTGCTTCTGTCAAGCGCATCTTTGTCTTTATCGTTTCTGAACCCGAAATGGTGCCAGACGGAGCTTTGAGCATTTCTGGCATCGTCAAAACCGGGACAAACTACGACCCTGTAAAATGCATCAAATGAAGAAAAATGCCTAAAGAAGAATTCACCCAAGTCTAGTTTGTTTGTTATTAAAGCTCCAGCCATAGAATTCCTGCTGTTATTATCGCACCACATGACATTTTGACACTTTAAGTACAAAAAACATGCAGAATAACTCATGATTTCTGAAAAAAATGATTTGGCTCTATGGAAGTCAGACGTACTACAGAAATGTGGTGAATTATGATGAAATTTGAACCTTTTTAACTGAGGAAATTGCAATTGGACAGAAAATTTAGGCGTCATGTCACTGACCCTTATACATTTTATATTTTATATTTTATATGGAAGATTATAGCCAAAGGATGGACAAACAAGCAGGTCAAATATGAGTTTTATTTGCTGTATTTTTTTGTTTGTTTATTTGTCTTTGACTTAAAAGTTACACTCTGTTGCTTTAGAAAGTATTTTTTGGTTAACATGCTCATAACGCGTCTTTTCTCGACCAAATTTGGTTTAGAAAAGTACCAATTTACATTTTTATATTATTTTGAGTCTTGCTGTCTGCAGGGTACATTTCACTATTAGCAAAATATTTCCTGCAATACTCATTTGCTGTTAAATTTACTGCAAAAATAACAAATTTATTCTGGGACCAAATGTTGACCATGTGTTCTGACAGGTGCAAACACAAGTAAACAGCGATCAGGTTTCTACTAACGCCTCAGACGGGTGCAGACGAGTGAAAAAGGTGAGTGCCAGGATCGTGACTGGTTGTTAAGGCAATGTGTAAACCTGTGTATTTTTGGCTAGTTCACAGTTGTTTTATTGCTTAGGTTGAGAAAAGGCTGGCAGGTGGCATTTTTACAAGTGACTGCTAATGCGATGTAGCACGTGGTGAATGACTGGCTGCACGTGCTGGGGTTTAGTTAGTTTCCATTCAGATCAGAGAGGGGCATTTTCAGGTTTAAAACAACTGAATTTCAACGTCGGAACTGGCAACCCAAATCAGAGACTCCTGCGAGACTCACTCGGCTTTCTGATTTGACATTTTCTCTTGAGAATCAAAACCCCGAATGATAACTGTCCTCTTCAAAACACTCGGGCCGAGTCGGGATGCTCGATTTAGAGGGTTTTATTCCACAGTGCAAAACAGGGAAAAACAGCCGCGAAAACGTGTGCAGGAAATATTTACAGTGAACAGTGAAGAAAAAAGGGTCTATTTACAAGCATTTACGAAAAGGTCGACTTCTCCTTCAAGTCTCTTGGTTTAGCTCTCACTCTCTCAGTCGTTTTGTTTGCTCCCTCGCTCTTTCAGCAAAACACGACCTTCATTGTAGCCACGACACGACAAGACACGACCAGAGTGAAGATAAAACTGACCTGGTGCTGAGCGGCAGGACGCACCTTTATATGCCCCTCCCACCTTACGCAACTCCTCTAAAAGCTTAATTAAATCATTCCTACGACCGAATGAAACATATTACAGGGGCCAACAGTTGCACACAGAGAATCGCTATCGTCTCAGGTCCATAAATGACCTAAAACAGGTTACATACAAATAAAATGCAGTTAATTGTCCAGGCCAGTCACTTGTTGCTCACATGACCAGTAGCACCGGGATGAGGAGCGGCGGCAGCGCGAGGTGAGTAAAAGGTCGATTATTGAGGGTTTTTGGAGGATAGTTCTGGTGCTTCCAAGTGTGCACCCTTAGCCGAGAATACGTAAATGTGAAGTTTATTGTGCGTTTGGACGAGTCTTTGCAGCGCGGAGCACAGCAAACAAGGAAACAGGTGAGTGCGTCTTTCCCCGGGGACGGACCTGCTCCGTCACAGTAACATACACAACTTGGCTGTTAATTTCAATGTTTTTATAGTTAAAAAGAGTGCACTGTGTAACCTTTCTGGTCAGATCAGATGCTTTTCTATCCTTTCTATCGTCATGGAGACCAAACCAGAGCAAGTTACGGGTCAGATCTGTGGCGAGGCGATTCCGCTCACAGTCAGAATGCCTGTTTTTCTAAGCACTTTTGAGCTATAAAACGACCTGTAACTGAATACACGTAATGTAGAAGTGTTTAATGTCACACTGTGGAACATTCCAGGCAAAGCAATGACATATCCATAGAAACAAGCAGGTGACGGTCCCTCAACCAAAAAGTTACATAGCGCACCTTTAACAATAAATCAGCATTATGACAGCCTAGTTCCCATGAAGAAATATAACTGACATGTTTATGAAATTTAAAATCAAAATCACAGTTTAATCTTTAATTTACCGTATTTTTCGGACTATAGACTGATTGCATGTGACGTCACAGTATGGATCGGCCATTCTGGAGATACTCGCATCTCCAGTACTGTAGATGCAGTATTGACTGTATACGGACTTGGGGCATACACTAGATAATTCACGATGTCAGGATAAGAGATCGACGGCAATAAATCCACATCAGAAGAGGCATCTTTTATTTCATAAGGATCAATTCCACCTATTTCTTGCAATTTCGCATCATATCTCACTCTTTCAGAAGATTGTAGCGTATCCCTATGTAGAATTCTTTCTTTTTTTGTCCTTTGATCCGACTTTTTAGACATTTTGACACACAATAAACGAAAATTCGATTTAACAACAACTTGGGGGCTGTGTTTTATAGCGAGCTTTTATAGCGAAAATCACCCAAGCTGCAAACGGTCTATAAGGGGGAAATTTATTTTATAAAATCAGAGATCAAGAACTGATATTTCATCTCGAAAGGCAAGTTATAGAAGTTATAGTAATAAAAACCCAACAGAGAAGAATCCATGTATCATTTGTTCATTTGTTTTTCAATATAGAACCAAAAATAAGAAAACAAAAAACAGCTCTTTTATTTATTATTTGTCTCTAAAACCAAAATGAAAAAATGTATAACGATTTGATTTTAAATTTTTGATTCATATATACAATTCATATATTTGGTCTATAGACTGTGAGTGTGAAAAATGTAATATATAAGTCGCACCTGAGTATAAGTCGCAGGAAACACCCAAACCCTGAAAAAGTGTGACTTATAGTCCGAAAAATACGGTAATTTTTAATTCTTAACCTTTCTCCTGCACCACCACACTGTCCATCCGGAGCGAACTATCAAACACCTTCCAGAGAGCTGCTTGTATCAGGACGCTGGCTCACAGGGGCCTTGTACTCTCTGTTTTTCAGTCTGAAGTGCATTAGGGAGACTGGGGTGATTCGTCACTGACCCCCTGAAGGTTCACTGTGCTCCTGCCCTGCACCCGTCACCTGCTGCGCACCTGCTCCGCATTACTCACCTTCACAGCTAGGACTTCCTCTGCCCAAATATAGAAACAGACAAAAACTCCACACAACTGGTTTGTACTTTAAAGGGGAGATATTGCGTCTTTTTTAAATCTTTTTTTGGGTTTCCTCTTCATTAACGTCCCTAAAGTTGTATTTGATTGATGATTGATTCAAGCTTGTTGAAGTATACACATTAATAATCATAATAATACATTTTTATTCATAAAGCGCTCTTCAAACTCAAAGACGCTTTACTATTAAGTAAAGAAAAATCACTTCCATTTTCCTGTGATAATTCTCATCTGTTATGAACTCTTTTTTTCTTTTTTACTTGGAGACAAGTAACCAAATAGTTAAGGATACAGGGCCTGAATACTAATACCAGTGATGGTAAAAAAAAAAGCACATCCCAGTGATGGTAAGAGAAAGCAAATACCATAAGGCAGGAAAAGCACACACAATGATAAGAGATGCTCCAGCAGAACTAGTTTTGCAGGACAGTGATGAAATGACCATAGACACTCTCCAAACTGTGACCATATTTTTGTAATGTAATTTAAACGTATTGACACTTTGGTTTTGCTTGTAGAGTTTGTCCGGACTGTTCCAGAGTTTCACACCACGAACAGACCTGCAAAAACTTTTTTACTGGTTCTCACTTTGGGCAATTTGAAGTCTCCAGTCACTCTCAAGTTGTGGGTTCTCTCACTCAAAGTAAACAGTATTTGCAGATTTTTTGGTAGTAGTTTATGGTTTGAACATAATAATTGCTGTGTAATACTGAGTAAGGTCTTCAAATTTTAAGAGCTTCAAGGTTCAAGGTTCACTTTATTGTCAAAAGTCTATGAACATAAAAATTTGAAATTGCGTTTAGCTAATCCAATCTCCAATGTGCAGTTTAAGACATATTAAAAAAAAACAAAAACATATAAAGACAAATAAAAAAAACATCTAAAAGGACAGGAGTTACACATACGCACTATACATGCACACTACACTACACGCTATACATACATAGTGCTTTCACTCCAACACCCATTCAGAGACATACATACACATGTGCATAAAAAGAGTAGAGTAGCAGTCTGATACAGACCTGTACGATTAGCACACACGCGTGCACACACACACAGTGTGAGGTAAGGCAGAAGTCCAATCGCTCATAGCAACGGGAGTGCAATCAGTGGACAATAAGCGTTTGTGCAATAGTTTAAAACCAATATATAAGGTGCAAAAGACATGTTCTTGAATGTTCTTGAATGTTCAACTGTTCATGTTGTCCTCCTCAATGTGTTGAGGAGTCTGATGGCTTGTGGAAAGAAGCTGTTTCCCAGTCTGCTTGTGCGGCACCGCATGCTGCGATAGCGCTTTCCTGATGGTAGTGGGGAGAACAGTTTGTGTGCTGGGTGAGTGGGGTCTTTGATAATGTTCGCTGCTCTCTTGGAGCAGTGTGAGGTGTACGAAGCAGTGTGAGGTGTACAAGAGCTTGGAATGTATAAAAAGATTTGTTCAAGGCAAAGCAAAGTGGCAGAACTTCTACCAAAACAGTTAAATATATAAACCTGCTGGCAGAATATACAAATAACACTGCCTTATCAATTTGAGTGCAATACATTTGTTTTGCTTATAACAGACACAGACTCTTTTAAATTGTAAATGTTTTACTTTAACTGCTCCCATTATCAACATCAGCACATAGTCCCAGTCAGAGCAGCATATTCACTGAGAAGCGCCCAGTGGTTCACTTTTTATTTTCCCCGAATCGACAAAGATTTCATTATAAGGCCCCTACAGACTGAAGCAAATCACCCACACCCTTAAAAACTTTCAATTCATTTAAATCGTCTTTGTTTTCATATCGCGAAACTCCGTGTTTATGTTTTTAGTTTGTCTTTTTTATTTTTCCATTTGTTTATATCAGTTTTATGAATCAGCAGTAGTTTGGAGGAGGGTATGAGGGAGGAAGTGTGTATGTGTGTTTATAACATTTACCTGTAAGTTCAGTGTATTGTGTATGACTAAAGCCCTGTTCACACGGGATCAGTTTTACCTGTGGACCTTTGGTGATTTGTAATAATTGCGGAGGACGTCTGAGATCTTAATCCCGTGCGAATGCTCCACGTCTGTAATTTGTAAAGTAAAAATTCCGCCGCAAATGACCTACGATATTTCACCAAACACAGACGTCCTGATAATACTCGTCCCGTGCGAATCTGCAGCTCAGTGTTTGTTGTTGTAATTGAGTCTTTTCTGTCTATTCCTTTTATTTCCGCTGCTTTTTCTCTATATATTGCGCACATTTTATATCTCTTTCCGGCTTGAGTAATGGAGGCTGCGCTAGAAATTTTGATGAGCAGTTTTGAGCTTTTTAGGGGCAAATTATAAAACAGCCTCATAGTCTCTACATGGAAACTGATCCACAAAAAGGGCGAGAGATCCAAGAGGAGAGACGATTCTCACAGGATGTTGAACTGGATGACGTGTGTAGCAGCGCTAAGGAACATTTATTTTTTAGTTTAGCAAACTTTATTAATTTACTTACTTAGCAGCGCGACAGAGATAGAAACGGATGTGATGTTATGACATATCCGGTCGTAATTTCAGTAAAATAGAGTTATTTACGGACTTCGTTTATCCCGTGCGAATGTGCTGCAGGTAACACAGAGGTGGGGCGGGAATTTGCAAATTACCAGACGTCCCCAGGTTGTACTTATCCCGTGCGAATAGGGCTTAAGGTTATGTGTATTTTGGGCCCCCCTCGAAAACTGGATGGCACATTTTAAGGGCTATTCCATTAAAATACATAAATAAAAAAAGACTGCAGTGAGAAATTGGCCTGATCTAATGTAAGGTCAGACCAGGACACCAGCGGGGGTCTGAGCTCACATGTGCAGACCCTCGAAATCTGAACTGTACATGCATGAAAGCGCCTCTCTCCGCTGGTGGTCCCTCATGTTACAGTCCAGCTTTACACTAAACTGAGAGGGTTTTGGTCGGCTATTCACGTTTTACACCAGGTTAAATCACCGCATAATCCAAGTGAGCAAGAATTTTCTTATCTGTGGAATAACAAGCCCGTACCTGAAGGTCATTCTTGCATAAATCTCGAGATGAATCCGCAGAGTAGGTTTCAGTCGATTTATTGAATATGCATCAGATCATGATTTCTAATATGGCCTGGGTCCACACAGAGGTAATTAAACTGCAGATGATCAACGGCTGGGTGTAAAATAACTCAACCTTAAAAAGCCTGAGAGCAAACGAAGGTGAAATGTGGTCAGTCCAACAAGGAGATCAGAAAAAGGACGTCCAAAGGGAAATAAGCAGAAAAATAACTACTTTGTATTTTGGTGTAGATCCGGTTGTGTCCTTCAGCCGTTTCCTGCTTAAATCTGGAGTAAGTGTTCTTCAAATTCAGTCCAGCTCTGAGCTTTGTTACATTTTGGGCCTCTATGCACAGCACACACAGGTTTAGAACAGCTCTTTTCATCCTGAAGCTTTATAGCTATGTCTGTTTCTTCGGAGTTTCCAATCAATAAAATGTTTTACAATGAGACGAGAGGAGTTAATGGAGTAGGCAAACCATCTTTGCTAACCAAAAAACCATTAGGCAAACCACATAATTGCATCCCAAGGCTAAAAAAGGCCTGAAGTAGTTAAGATAAACAATGTTTCTTCTACAATGTAAATGGACAAACCACACATTACTGTGTTTTTGTATCTGAGGGGCCCCAGAACACCTTTTGTTCATGGTGCCTAAAGACTCTGCAGACTCCAGGCTGCATTCTTATAAAGCCGGGGAGCAGCTTAAGTAGACAAATTCAATGTCATGTTTTGTTTTGTTTGAAAAAATAAATCACATTGTCCAAGGAGGCTCAGGCGTCGCTCAGGCTGCAGCTCAGTGTGGGACCAGTTTTATTCTGTGACACACGGGGACGGGAGCTTCACCTTTGAAGAATCAAAGACAGAACTGTTCATTTATGAAGGGAAAAGGCTGTGGTCACTTCGGTGTCTGGCAAAAACAGAATCATACTGAACACAGCACCTCCACCAGCACCACTGGACTGAGCTCCTCTCACTGTTTTTTATTATATAGAATATAATATTCTATATTTTTATTATATAGAATATTACTGCAACCGGACTGGAGCAGCTAAACTTAAAAAAGGTGTTTTTTGTCTTGGTTTGCCCAATGACAGTTTGTACTACAGAGAATTCAGAGGTGATCTTATAATATTGTGGAAAAACCCTTAAAAGTTAGTTGACCTCAACAGTAAACATTCTAATATATATATTCTGTGTTATTATAAAGTACATCTCAGCATTGTTGTTTACTTGCCACAGAAATCTGCTCGCCCTGAACGCTGTTTCTGCCACACTTGTATTTTCTTTTGTCATGAGGCTACATTTGTGTGGCACAAAGTGGAAGTATTGTCAATGCCAAACTGTTTTCCACAGTACAAAATAACGCCTTGTTCTCATCAGATGCACGAGGCGCAGGACAGTACATATGCCAGTACACACAAAACTCACAACAAAATAACCCAAAACAACAGAACAATATAAAAGTAATTCTGACAAATAGCGAGCAGCAGAGGCAGCTGGTCTGTTGGATTCTTTTCTATTATTACTGCTGCTGGCCAGAATAACCACAGGCACTTGCTCCATGAAGCTGCTACCGAAAATGTATGAAAAACACGATTTTGCAAACATTTCTTACTAACAGTTGTTTATGGCGTTCGTGTTTCGCTCGAGCTCCTGGCAAACAATGAAACTCTGGCAATAGATCATATCCAACCAAATAACTGTATTTTTTAACCAACTATTTCATTTTTAATTAAAGCTCCATCAACATCTTTCACCTGTTACTACTTTCTGAGCTCTTAGTCGACAAGGCTTTCTATTCAGACCAGGGCTCTACACTAACTTTTCTTTTCAGGAGCACATGTGCCCCTAAGTCAAACATTTTAGGAGCACAGAAAAAAAAATGGGGGCACAAATAGGTTTTCGTTTTGAACAATTATTACAGTGCAAAACTTGCACACACCAACACTAACAATGAATAAATTTAATACAGAAAAGAAAAGAATTATGGCTGTACTTTCCCTGCATGATTGCAATGTTTTTATAAATATATCTTCATTTTATCTGATTAATATTTAGACTTAAAATAAGCCAAACTGTACTACACTTGAACACTCTGTGGCCCTTTTTTGGACCTTCACCCACAGTTTGAGAACCTCTTCTTTAAGAGAACTTCCACTGGCACTTTACACAAAACTGCTTCAAAGTGAAAAACATAGGTAGGATTTTTAAACCTGTTTTTTCAAATTCCTAACTGGAGTTACATTCTGTTAGTGGTTTTAAAGTGGTTTTTAGACTCTGCACATTTACCAAACCAAACGCACATTGTGACAAACAGATTTATTTGGCATTTTCTTAGTCAAACTTCAGCCCACATATCACCTGCTCTGTGCCGTAGCTCTGCTCTGTGCGGACACGGACATAATATTAATATTGTCGTATTTGATGTGAGGCGGATGGACAGGTGGGACGTTTAACCTGCCCTGTGATGCAGGCTGAGGGTGGCGCTGTGGACAAGCCGCGCACTGGCGGTGCCGCGGTGTTTGCGGGCTCCAGCGCACAGGTCCCGCACATCGGTACACGTTTATTGCGGACAGCAGCCGCCGTAATGAAATATGATCGAAGTCAGTATTTAGACCGTGAGTCCGTGACGAGACCGAGTCCAAATGCGCTCGAGTCCGAGACGAGACCAAGATAAAACCATCGCTTTAGCGAAGAAGGAAGTCCAGCGGCACGGGGTTGTCTCCTGAGTGTGGGTCAGGTGTGTGTCCTGCTGCTCGGTTAAGGGGGTGTGGGTGTGTTTTGAAGCCGAATTTGTTCATATCAGTGATATCGGCCACACGCGGAGCTCGTATGCTGGGGTTGTGCGCGGTCGGAGGTGTCGTGCCCGGGCATGGTTCGGTTGCGCTCGCGCTGGGCAAGAGTGCCGCGCTTTAGGGGCGATCCAGGCTTGGGCACGATTCTAAAGTCCTAGTGTGAGTTTGCCCCTAATGTCTGACACATGTACGTCTGTGCGCAGTTCTCCTTATTGTGGCTGCAGAAGCACTCGCACTGGTGCGCCTGTTTTGTTTTCCACGTTCGCACGACGAAATATTTACTCGCAAATGCGAGTGAAATGGGCGCACTGTAGACCCCTGATTCAGACGCTTTATTTATAGGCTAAGGTTGCTTCTTGTTGTTGTGTCCTTGGGCAAAACACTGAGCCTGCCTCGTCTCTAACATCTGAGGACACTGGTGTAAATGGGTTTTTGAATGAAGTTTCCTGGCAGAGATGCTCTATATTCCATGTCCTTTTGCTCGGGTGTATTAAAAGCTTTTACAGGCACCTTAAAAAGTTTCATTCAGATTGACGATGTACGTTACTAGGAGACCAAGGCCAGTACTAAACTTGGACCATAGAACAAGTTCAGTCCTGGCCTTGGTCCACGTTTAGTACTAAACTTGGTCTATGGTCCAAGTTTAGTACTGAACTAAACTTGGACCATAGACCATTAACTACAACCAGATTAACCCTCGAAGACCAACAGTATTGTACACGATACCGAGGAATATGTTTTATATAACCGCGCAGAACTTTCTAACGGTAAAAGACAGAAACGTCCTTTTCCCCTCTGAAAGTGCAGACATAGAGGTTTCCGTACATTTCTGCGGCTTTATCCTACGTCACACTCACGCTGTGTGATGACGTGAGCAAAACGAGTGTCCAACAGGAACTTTGTTTTCCCCAAACTCATGCGCTCCGTCCATTTTGATCGAGCCAAACTTTGCCAAAGAGTGAAGTGAGTCAAGATGGTCGACTCCTCTGACTGTGTGTGTTTATAACGAGGGAAAAAGTCGCTCTAAGTGGAGTTAATTCTCACACACATGGAAAATGACACATCTTGGTGTGTGTAATTGTGCATCTCTTTCTATTTTTATTTAAAGGTTTATTTCACTCAAAATGAACAAATACAAATGTAATAAACACCAGGGAAATGCAGAAGTGCTGTGGCTCTGGCCCTGGACCTGACAGGAGCTGTTTCCAGGACTGGACCAGAAAAGTAATGGAGCGATTACACTTTTTTTTGTTTTTAGGGCAATAAGGAGATTTTTAATTTACTTACAGACTTGATATTTTGCATTTTTGTAGCTAAGGCCCAAAATTAAGAATTATTTATGTCCAAAAAGTTGTTTCTACATGTTTGCTGTGTGTTTTGTATAAAAGAGTGGGAATTTTATTTTATTTTTTTTCCCATCTCTATTTCTGGTCCTGTAGCTTTTATCACAGCCTCATGACACAACTACAGCAGCAGAGTGTGAAATAACAGGTTGGACTGAACAAAAGGAGGTAGAACACTTCATTAGGGGGTAAAAGAGACAGATTTAAAAGCAAAATTAAGAAAAAAATCCAGGCGAGGAGAAATGTACTAAAATTGGGTCTTCAGGGGTTAAACCAAGGAGCTACCAAGACCAAACCTAAGTTAAATACAGTCCCCAGTCCTCTTCGGAATTGATTTTCTTGTAGACTATAGTCATGGTTATTAACGTAAAATAATTGTCTTTATGTATCTGTTGATTATTGTTGGAACTTAATGCAATTTCACTCATCAAATACCCAAATAAACATCTTATTATTGAAGTCAGTCTTACTTATTTTTCTAGTTTTCTGCTCAATTTTCTTTTCACAAACTGCCACTTAGAGTAAGTCATGTAAAGCTAATATTTAACACAAGTACTGCCCCCCGTTCTAAACACATGAAAACCTGTCATGCACTTTGAACCCCGTCCCTGTCCTCTGATGACGGCGGCTGGAGCAGTGGTCCAGCTGTGGGGTTGATACACGAAGGGGTGAGTCTGGGCGTCCTGAGGCTCCACTTCTGTTAGCCGCACATGTGCACTCGGCTAAAGCAGATATTAAACGGCCGCGGTCCTGAAATGCTCCATTCACTTTTAGAGGGCACAAAGAGACAGCTGTGTGTTCATCTGCTGCAGAAAATATTCAGCTTTTTAGTCAGTTTAAAGAAAAAAAGCTTGTGTCTGTTAACGCTGGATGACAAATCTTAATTTATGTATCAACTTTTAGATATTTTTTTAAAGCCACAGTATGCAACTTTTTTTTTTTTGGAGAAGAATGCACTGTTTTTTTTTTGTTTTGTTATTTTAGAATTGGGCCTCCTTGTTTCCATGGAAATGTTGTTCCCTGGTTACCATCTTCCACAGAAAGACCATAAAAGACCATAAAACATGGTCTGTCGCCATGGAGAATGTCCCATGATATAGTTTTAACTCTCGTTTTCCATGCAGGTGATATGCCACCTCTAGAAGTTACTTACAGATATGAAATTCATACGCATTAATAAATATGGCACACATTCACCAGTATTCACCAGTATTTATGTATTAACTGGATATTTTACTAAATTATTGGTACGAGGCAAGTGCAGTTCTTAATGTTGCTCTGTACTTTCCTTTTCCAGTGAAGGATCTGCCACCTGCTTCTTTCTATGAAGATTATTGCTTTGCTTGTAAAAAAAATAAATAAAAAATAAATCAGCACAAAAAGCAAAAATTACGTTTAATATTTGTGTATTTTTGGATCTGAATTTTCACAGTTTCCAGGTAATCAGCAAAGCTTTGTCACTGTGTGACACTCGAGGGTTTAACAAACTGGAATTATAATGTTTATGTTAATTTAATTCTTGCAACAACGCCGCCCCAAATCTAGCCTGGGGCAACAGAATCTAAAGATAAAGCACAGGTAAGTATATCAATAATGAAGGAAAGTCCGGTTCCATAATTTACAGAGTCTTTATTTGTGAAAAGGACACAATTTAATTAATTTAATTGCCAAACTCTTTTAAAAACAGCCATCTCCTTTAAAAACCAGACAGTGAAGGCAACATTAAACAAAGTCAACCAAAACAAAGTGAGACAAAGCCAAACCGAACAGCAGTCAAGCGAAGCAAAGTAAAGCAGCAGTGGTGGTGCGTTCAGGCCGCTGCAGCCACCGCTGGCACCTAAAAAGTAAATTGTGAGGATTATTGTAGGAGCCTGCAGTGAAAGGTTCAGGGCCACAGAAACACAAACCGCGGCTGGAAACGCCAGCGCACAGTCCCAGGCTGGATCAAGGGGACAACTACTGATTCTTTTGACAGATGTGGTCCGAACTACACGGATATGACGCCCCCGCGAGCGGCCGGACATGCAGCAGCACTAGAAGCAACAGTGATTCAGGCAATATTTGACCTTACAGTAGGTCTTTGGTTACCTGACGCCACGGTTTAGGGGACAGAGAGGCTCAGCAGAGCGAGGGACTTACTCTGTCCACGTGCAGAACTAAGAGAAACTTATAAATATTTGGGCGTGGGTGAAAGGATAGAAGAGTATTAGGCGTTCATTTCCTGCCACGGAAGATGAGCGCACAACTCGTGCTGCACAGCTGAATGAAGTGAGGGACTGAAACGGCAATAAAAGGAGAAGTGATCGTATAGATTTGAATGTAACATGCATGGAAGCTTAAGAAGTGAATTTACCTGAGCTGAAGGACAGAGCGGCCACCAGGACCCGGAAGAGCGTGTGGACAAAGGGGAAGCGATGGAGGAGGGAGCGCTTAAATAGTCCACCAGCCCCGCAGGGCGCCAGGTAAGCGCACCTACACCATAGGCCTCAATGTCTAACCACTATTGCTTTTAGAGAAGATAAGTGCATGGACAAAGTGATGCTTTTTCAGCATAATGGACATGAGCTTTTGCACAGTAGCTAAGAAGTGGCACAGATTTCCCACGGTGAGGTTTTAATTTCCATACAGGTGACGTGCTGCCTCTAGAAGTGACTTACTTATTATGAACCTTTAATCGTTTTCCTTACATTTCTGCAGAGTGATTCTTTGGATAATTATGTAGTTAGTGACATAATACATATAGAACATTGTTATTTTTCATATTTAATTACATAGTCAATTGCTGAACATCAGGGCAAAGAGCTGAGCCCATGTTGCCTTGACTGAAGCTAACTTCTCATAATCCTCTTCCAGTTCCCACAGAGCCACACCACAGATCATCACATAATAAACCGGTACCACAGATCATCACAGCCCATAATAAACAGGTAAACAGGTGCATGTTGCCCGAGTGCACTGGTTAAGAAGAGACCAGAGACCCCTGATGTGATTCCAACAAGACACTGAAGGCCCGAAAGGTACAAACAGGTGCAGTCAGGAGCTGAGGTGAGACGAGGCGAAGTGCTATAAAGAAACAGTTTGAAGAGTAGAACATCCATCGACAACTTCTACATTTTCAAAACATCATTCGCAAAACCGTTACAATCACCCAAATGTCTCCAAGCGTTTATTCAAAGGACTTTGCTTTGAATTTTGAGTGTTAAGTTTACGAAATTTTTTCTGTTTGTGAAAAGCTGAGTTCTTAAGGACAGTGGGAGTTCAGACGCACCACGTACTGAGGCCGAGTCTATGCTATAGGTTCAAAGTGAGATGTAACGTTTCATATACAGTCCGATTTCAGGCTTAGCGAAGTGGGGGAGGCGTCTCAGTGCTTTTAGCTGCGCTTTGAAGATAGAGCACTGGATCTGAAGTTAGCACTAGAGTTATTCACTTACCTTAGATATGTCATTAATTCTTATACATTACATAAATATGACACATACTTACCAGTATTCACCAGTATTTTTGTAATAACGGGATATTTTACTCAAATTACTGGTACCAGTAAGTACAGTTCTTAATGGTGCTATGTTCTTTCCTTTTCTGGTGAAGGATCTGGGACCTGCTACTTTCCATGAAGATGTTAGTGTTTTGCTTGTAATGTTCCACATTATAGCATTAAATTTAAAACCGTAGCGATCAGGCCAAGTTACAGGTCAGATCTGTGGCAAAGTAAGCCTATTTACAGTAAGAATGGATGCCTGTCAATGTATTTTGGAGCAATAAAAATATTTGTTCCAATGGACGATAATGCATAGAAATCCATTATAATACCAAATTTACAGTTACAACAATAATTTATTTAAAAGTGCACTATGTAACTTTTTGGTTGGGGGGTCTGTCACCTTGTTTCTATGGATATGTCATTGCTCCGCCTGAAATGTTCCACAATATGACATTAAACAGCTCTAACTTACATTTATTCCGTTTCAAGTGGTTTTACAGCTCAAAAATACAGAGGAAAACAGGCATTCTGACTGTGAGTGGAGTCGCCTCTCCACAGATCTGACCTGTGAGCGCGCGTGAACTTGGTCTGGTTCGGTCTCCATGACGATAGCAAGACACGTTCCAGACAAAGCACTGACATCTCCATGGAGAAACGCATTCGACGGACCCTCCAGCAGAAAAGGTGCACCTAAAATAAATGCATCTTTACTGCACCTTTAAGCTCTGTAGAGCGTTTACAAGCAAAGCAATTACATCTCCATGGAGACGGAAAAAAGTGACATGGTGCACTTTTAAGTAGAATCCGACAGCAGCTTCTACCTTCTGTTATAACACATTGGAAGAGCACTTTTCCTCGTATAATATTGAAACAACAGATGCGTATTACCAAACAGGAGCTGCTCTGCCTCCAGCCTGAGCTCAGCCTCGTCCCATCTCAATCCGGCTGTGACAACAAAGATAATTACACTCGCCCTGATCCCACTGAGCTAGCTGTCTCGTTAGCCTCCCATTGACACTTTTAATTGAATCGAGTGCATCCACATCATCTGGCACAATCACTGTATATTTGTAAGCGTCTATGCGAGCCAAAATCCACTCCGGTAGCTCCGTACCATTTAAAAATCTGCACAAAAAGCACAAATTACACTTAACATTTCTCTATTTTTGTATTTGAATGTTTTCACAGTTTCCAGGTAATCAACAAAGCTTTGTCAGTTCTTTTACAGACGATAAGTGCGTGGACAGATACTTTTTCAGCATAATGGAGATCAGCTTTTTGCACAGTAGCTCCGAAGTGGCGCAGATTTCCTTCACATTTTTACCAGATTGAATAGAATTAACTGTGACGCACTGATGATGATAATGTATGAGGACACATAACAGAACAGTAAAGCCTCGTGCAGTCTTATAGTGAAATTATGAACTGAAAAACAAACTGTGACACCTTTATATCAGTTTAAAGGTCATTGTGAGGTTTAGGTCGTGTTAAAATGTTGTTACCTCATCATAAACAGAGCTGGAGTTGTGTTTTGTTTCATTTGCACATGTCTGAGTGATCCTTTAGTATTAGTTTGTCTTCATTTCCAAAGCTCAAAATGCTCTGTTCCACCTTGTGATGTCATGTAGCAGGAGCAGTATCTTTTACCTCCCAGGGCTAAAATCATCCAAATGATTCTAGTCTATGGAGTTTAAAAACACAGTGGAGCACTTTCTGTATGACATCACAAGGTGGAACGGAGTGTTTTCTGTTTGACAGAAAGACTCAGAAACCAGGGTCTGGGTGTTAAACGTGTGAATGAAACAAAACACAACTCCAGGTATGTTTGGTTTTTGAGTTGTCCAAATAAATGAATAAATACTTCAGATCATGCAGAGGACAGTGAGCTGTGGATGGACGTCACTAACAACATTAAAGACTTTATAAAGTCTTGAGGAGCACCTCACCAGAGGACACTTCTGTGTTTATAAAGGAGTTTGTGTCTCGGAGGGAAACTACACTGAAACTAAAAGAGCAAAAAACAAATCAAAAGCCTGAATTACTCAAGACAAGATGGATTTTGGGGGATAATTATTTTTTGCAGTTAATGCCAAGTGCCCTTGAGTGTTTCTTTGTCCGAAAATGCCTAAAAAAGAACTTTCAGAGTTTAGCTTGTCTTATCAAAGACGCCCGATCAGCTTTAAACACTGAGCTAATGATGCAATGTGTGCAGTGTTCTGAGGTGGAACAAACCCTACAGGAGCCTACAAGGCCAAAGTCAAAAGAGCAGAGAAACGGTGACGGTGCCAGCTCGTCCTGAGTGTGTGGATATCGTGGAGCGTCACATGATTAAACAGCTCCTAAACACGTCTTCAGCGTGTGTAATTTCACATAATGGCTTTGACATTTCAATGTCGGACACGCCACATCCGCACGCGCTGCAAACGGGGTGAAAGTTGGAGCTGTTCTGGTTGTGTGTAATTACTGGGACCGGTGGCTGTTCTGGGAGAGGAGGAGATGAGGAGAGAGGCAATGAAGTCAAAAGTATAATGTATTAAAAGATTATAAACATACAGACCACTGTGATTACTATGTCAAATATATAAGAGTAATGCTGAAAGAAACAATGGGATATGCAAATGTGACCATCATCTTAGGGTCCTGAGCTGCAGAGGGTCCTACAGGACAACACTTTCTCACCAACAGGTTTGGAAAAGTAACGGTTATAAGCAAGATGTCCTCAACAATTAAATATTTCCTACAAATGGCCCCCAGATCCCCTCTTGCAGATCCCCTCTTGCAAATGGGCCCCCAGATCCCAAAGTGTCTAGACAGCTCTGGTAATAAAGCAGAGGTCTAACACTTTACTCTATACTGCTTAAGTAGTAGAACTGCAACTCCAGCAATACCACGGGCCACTAACTACTAGACATAGAATACAACCTTTACTGTGCTCACACTAAAAGCCTGTGTAAAGAAACGTGATGCACGATTATACACACGGCTTCAATTTCTATTTCTTATGTCAGTAAAGAATAAAGACCTAATATGCAAAATTCACTTTTCAGAGCTTTTTAGCATGTTATAAATGTTTCCCTTCATCACTTATTCAAGCAGAGTTGTATCTGGAGTGATCTGTGTATGTCTGAGCAATATTACTGATCAAACCCCATCATGTTCATTTGAATCGACAAACTGAATGTAGGTGTGTGTGTGTAACGTAGCGTGAGGAGTCGAGGCTGCGTCTCACAGCACAAACACTGGAGCCGTGGCCCCACAGATCCACGTCTCGGCTCTGGCTCCTTGGAGATCCCTATATCCCTCAGAGTGTGTTTACCTGCATATCGGGGTATGATCGGGTTTTTGAGTGTCCCGGTTTCACATGTTTACGCAGCATCTCCAACGCGACATACGCAAAGAACAGACTCACAGCCTCATCACATCCTCTGTCACAGGGAGAACACTCATATTCACTGAGTCGTGTCCTTTAGTCCAACAGAAGCTGAAGCGTCAGCACAAGGAAAGAGCAGCTTTTTTTTTTGCTTTCTGTTTATGCAAATGAGTCATGTGATTTTAAACTTAGTTTCTGTAAAACATAAACAAATGTTTAAAGCTGCATTAAACACATTCTGATCTCACACTGATGAGGCTCTATAGTGATTATGGTTTATATGTTGTAAAGTTCACTTTATTTATGCAGATTAGTAACAGTAATTATTGTGATGATAATTTTAATATGAAGTGTTAATGACTGATCAAAAATCGGTCGTTAATTTCCCCGACGATCGATTAAGAAAATTGAATCGAATGTCCGTCCCCTAATAGCCATAATCTTTGTTGTGATTACGTCTGCTCCCACTGGGCAACGCAGTTTTCTAATGCGGAGATGGGACTTTTTTTTTTTAATTAAGTAACTTTAGATTAATATTGTGATTTAAAATGTGCAAATTATAACACATGATCCACGGGTGTCATAGATTACAGTTATATAGCAGACACAAGCACTATAGGTCTTCTTTAAAAATCTATCCATTTCATGACTACGGCCCCTGATACTTTAGTAAGTTTTAAATAAAAGTTACCATCTCATCACAAGTTTTTTTTTATTAAAACTCAGGTGCACTTTACACCTATTAGTGCAAGTGGTTCAAACCAGCACAAAGCATTTTCTGAAACATTTTTGTTTTTCAAATCAGTACTCGGTGTTCTCTCTCTTGTAAACACTGGAACATCGGTGCCTCTGCTCTCACAGCCCTTTGCTCCATGGGCCATAAAAGCTAATGTATTTTCTCAAATAAATTGCATGCAAATGACAAGCACATCACTTTGGCTGTATTAGAAGGTAACGCCCCATGACAGGCTGTAATTACCCCAAAGACAGGGGCCTCAGCTGGGGAGGAAGAGCCGGAGACGAGGAAAGAGGATGGATGTGGCTCTATGCAGTACTGGTGTGTGTGTGTGTGTCTGTGTGTGTGTCTGTGTGTGTGTGTGTGTGTGCGTGTGTGTGTGTGTGTGTGTGTGTGTGTGTGTGTGTGCGTGTGTGTGCGTGTGTGTGCGTGTGTGTGCGTGTGTGTGTATAGAGGCTATAGGTTATCTCTGACTCAGCATCATAAGGCCTCAGAAGGCACTTGTATTACCTAATCCAGTTTAGGAGATTAATATAACCCATAATCTAATAATCTCAGAGATTATTCAAATTACACATTGTACATGAAACCTGTTACCCGCATGTCAGTAACACAGCAACAGAAAAACTGCACAGAAAATACAGATCTTAAAGCAAACATTATATTTGAATTTGAATGGTTAATTTGAAGGATGCTGCAGCTCGGTCTCTGTAATCCTGCCCCACGGGAGCAGCAAACATAATCAAAGATCTCTGATGGATCATGAGTGAACAGCAGATTTTTTTTTACCATTTGAACCAAAATGATGACACAACACAGCTGAATCCTGTGTGTATCATCGATTAAGAAAATTAAATTGAAGAACGACATAAGTACAGAGCAGTGGGCGTAGGCTGGCGTAGGAACTGATACTGATCAGCAATATGACGTTTTAAAATGAGTGATTAAAGATTACTGAAACATGCAGAAATCTCCCCAAATACAACTTTGGGTGAGCAAATGGTGTATTTTAATATTTATTTTAAACTACAATATCAAAGCAGAAAAAGGAACATGATAAAAAGTGCATTAAATCCTATATGGTAGATTTTTTTGTTACCATGAACTCGTCCAACTCACAACACTCGTTCTATTGTATGTACTGACATGAGCCTGTAAACCCTATAACATGTATTAAATGTATTGGAATTATGGTCTGGCCAATATATCGGTTGGCCGATATTATCGGCCAGTATAGGCTCTTGCAAACATATCGGCCAAAATCTTGCTGATATTACAGGTGGACATTTTACCTTGTTATAAAGCTCAGACTCTATATTCTGCCCATTTAATCCAATTTACAGACAGATAAATGTCCAAATATGTGGCTCCGCATCAGTATTTATCTACAAGTCATTTGTCTGTGTCCATACTGCCCCTGAACGCACCGCCATGTGTGTTTGTTTACACCTGCAGCCGTACATCCATGTGCACATATACTGTCTATGTGTGCACATCACTCAGATTCTCTTCTTTTTACAGATGCTCAGCGTGAGTCTGGATTAAAGGACAGTTCTTAGTGCTGATCTGAGAGGAGCCTGTGTGAGGCTGAGTGTTGAAATGTGTTGTTTAGAAGCTCGTTTTGGTTCTTTCTCGTTGGTTAGCGATTCGCTGCTGTAGCTCGCACACATAAACAGGCTGTTTTCTCTTCTGTTAGCGACTGTAAAGTGACTATAGTGGCCGTATATATGTTACTGGACACGCACGGATATGGAAATGAGCTGTGAATAAAAGTTTGAATTATCGACAATTAGCAGATCATTAATTACCGCAGCGCACACGCATTTACCGCTAAAAGCTAATAGTGGTAGTTTACTTTCAGCACTTTCTTTACTGGCTAGAATGTCATACAAAAATGCCATTATGCCGACCGACTGTCTTTAAATATGACATAAAGAGGCAGAAGAACAATAAATGTCGCCTAAATAAACCCAACTGAAAATCCAATAGAGCTTTATAAAGTTTTATAAACAAATGAAGATTTACAGTGAATTTTTATGTCATAAATATATCTGCGATTATATCGGCAGCTCCAACTCCAATTTTATCTGTATCAAATCGGCTGCAACAAAATCCATATCGGTCAGGCCCTAATTGTAATATTCCTAAAATGTATTCAGAGCCTGAATTGACTCCTATTAAATCAATCAATAAAAACAAAGCATGAGAAACTGCAGTCAAAGCACCTTTTATATGTATTTCTATGCTCTGCTTGCGCATATGTTTCACTGAGTCTGTCCATCTCTGACTCAGCACATTGGGCCTTAGGGAGCTCTTTTATTACCTAATCCAGTTTGGAAGATGAATCCTTCCCATAATCTAATAATCCCACAGCCATATACATGAAAGTCTGACCTTAGTTTTAACACGGGGCAGGACAAATGAAAATAACACCCACATATACTCTATTATTCCTGTCCCAATAATTGCTGCCGTGAAAAGATCAAATTACCTCTCACAAACCTGCCTAATGTGTGGATATTAAAGGTGTCCACTCAGAGCCTTTTAACGCTGCTCTATGAATAAATGCTTGCACAAGTATTGTATTGTACTGTATGGTATTATAGTCCGAAGTCAATGTTCTGTTCTTATTATAGCCGCAGTATGAGTCAGACCCTCACAGTTCTGTAGACATGTCCAGCCCAGCTCTGCACCAACAAGTCTTTTAATGGGGAAAGTGTCATTTACTGTCTTCATAGATTTATCATAGAAAAAGTTTCAATGTCACGATATACACAAATTAAAGACCATTTGTTCAGCAATAAAACACAAAATACTTCTACTGTATCTAACCAGAGAAAAGACCAGTGGCGGCTGGTGGTATAAATTTTTGGGGGCGCACACGTCAAAATGGTAAATATGTATTATAAATATATGTATTATATATAGGCTAAATAAAATTATAACAAATGCCAGAAACAGACATTTAGTCACTATTGACTGAACTTTATCTAGAGCAAAACGCACAGCCAAGCGCAAAGTTTACGCAGCAACACAACCTGATGCACCTGCTCACACCCAACTCCAACAACACAATGTAACACACGTAACACACCGTAACACACTGTAACACACTGTAACACACTGTAACACACTGTAACACACTGTAACACACCGTAACATCATGAAAATGCAGAAAAAATGAGGCTCCGGTCACAGCATCAGCTCCGCTCCTACAGCTCAGACAGAAACAGAGGAGCAGCTCCATCGCTCATGCATTTCCACATTTACCTGTTAACACTATAACACTGTTCCCTGTGAGGCTCAGTCCTCAGATTTGCCCCCAAACTAACAAAAAAAGCCTCTTACCTTCTCCAGAGGCCGATGCAGAGTGTGTCCTCTCCCCGCTGTCCTCTTGGTTCTGTCCCGGTCCAGTCCGGTGCTTCAAAACAAGGTCCTGGAGTCGAGTGCAGGAGCTGGTTCTAAAACTAATCTTAATCCCACTTCAATCTGAAAGTTAGGCCAGACCATATTACGCCCAGTGCCCCGCCGGCGGCAGCGAGTTCCTCGGGTCCGTCAGTGTGTCCCGCTTTAGGTTTAGGCGAAAGTAGCTAGCGGCCATAGCATAGTTCTCCATTCATTAGCCTGTAGCATTAGCCTGTAGCATTAGCATTAGCCTGTTGGGCTGAGGCGGGACAGAGCCGCTGAATCCTCATAGGTCAGAGCTGTGATAATGTTTCTAAAGACCAATCAGTGTATTTGAGTCGCCCCCACCCTGTGCACCAGGACGTTTTTAGGGGCTGCACATGGATGATAATAATACAATATCCGTGACCGCAGATTGATCTGTGGCCAAGCGAGGTACTGCAGCCCGCAGCCCAAGAAAAATTCTCCCATAGAAGCACAGTGTATTTTTTGAGAAATCAAACTGCCCGTGTTCGGCTGGCAGGGCATCCACAGCTTTCACAAAGGTCGGATTTTGTAGGGATTCTTCTGTATTTTTACAATACGAAAGTTATTTTTTTTTTTAAATCGTCAAAGCGCCTAAAAATCAACTTTGTAAGAGTTAGCCTAGCCCGGGCTAGCTCCGCTCTAGCAGCTCGCGCTCTGATGGTCAGAGACTGCGCGCTCCAAAGGCAAACAGTGACTCAAATACAGCGATATGAGCACATTTAACATGATAAAAATATGTCTATGCAAATACACGTTAAAAATATTAAACATAGCCTAATACAAAATAACTTTATCATTTTTTTTTTTTTTAATTGAGGTTAAGTTAGGGAGTGTGGTGCACTTGCGCCCTCTAATCACCACCTGCCACTGGAAAAGACGTGTTGGAATGTATGGTGCTTGGGCCTGGTTTGGTACCAGTTTAGTCCTGATGTAGATCTAGTTTAGTCCAGATTTGATCAGATTACATACTAAGAAAGGCTGCATACTATTAGTAACTTTCCATATGTAACCATGGAAGATGCTCCCAGACGTGTGGAATTTGGTAATTTGGCGCTCACCCACTCTGCTTGGTCCTCATTTGGTCCCATTTTAGTCCTGATATAGAGTAGTCATGGTTTAGTCCTGTTCTAGTCCTGGTTTATTCTAAATTTAATCACATTACATTATAGGAAAGGTAAAAATGGTGTAAGGTAAATGGTCGCATTTTTATTCATCGCTTTTCCACCTTCAAGATGCTTGAAGTGCTTTGCATCGAGTACCTCTCAAGAACCACCCACTCACACATTCATACACCAATGAAGACAGACACTGGGGGCGAGGCAGGCTAAGTGTCTTGCCCAAGGACACAACAACAGCATTCATCAGTGGGAACATTTACGGTACTGTATGTTCACTGAGGTGGAGAAGTCGTGCTTTAGTCCAGGTTTAGTCCAAATGTGTTCAGAATGTTATAAGAAAAAGGGATTCCTGTTATGGTTGTTTAATTATAAAAAAAATAACTTTATTGAATGTGGAACTCATTCAACAGATCATATTGTAGTTTTAGTACATGTTAGTAAATGCTTTTGTAATTTTTGTTATTTAGTTCTGTTATCCATTTGTTTATTTTGTGCTTTTCTGGCAAGTCAAGATTAGCCCTGAGTTTGGCTCATTTAAACGAACATTTCGTACGCCAAATATGTTCGGACCAGAAGCAAAAAGTTGAGAATCATTGTAATAAAAAAAAGCCTGTATGATTGAATTCCCTCCTTTACACAATTTCACATCTCTGACCATTGACAATCCAAATATTTGACATGTGGCGCTGCAACACTGTCTGTTTACTCTGTATCAGCAGCCATATTAAATGAACTGACTGAAACACCACGGCTTATTTCCACCATCTTCTCCTGTAGACACCTTCTCAAACAGACCCACTCATGCATAATTCCTGTGAAAAACTTCATACAAACATGCCAGGTTTTTGAGTTGGTTTATTCCCAAAGTTTGCCATTTTCCAACAACATTTCTTCAGGCAAAATGAAGAGGATAGGAAAATAATACTTAAAAGTAATTTAAAAAAATCGGCTGCAGTCACCGTAAAGATACATTTGCAAAGGAAACAGAAAAGAACAGTCTAGATCAGATTCCAGGGTCAGTATAGCAGTAAATTGGTTTCCCTGCAGCTTGATTGTCAGTGATAATACATCGTAGTAACGTCGGGTCATTGTCGTGTTTTGCCAACGTGCAGAACCGCCCCGTCATCAGATTTTCAACGATAAATGGCTTTTAAAATGCGTCATGAAAAATATCCCTCGATTTGAAAAACAGATTGACATTGTGGTTTGCCGGTGTGGTTAGCGGAAGGGCAGAGGCATCGGTGAATCATGTCCAAAAGCCATTCAGACAGTACCGCAGAACAGCTTTCCCTGCACAGGCGTCATCAACAACTGCATTGTACTCGCAGTCTTTTATTTGATACTTTGCAGCGACATCAGGCTGGGGGTGCTCTACATCAGTCACCGTGATGACACAACGCACACATTAGTCAACACGACCGCAAATGTTTTAAGACTGTCTGAAAGCTCAGTCTCTACACAGGTGTAAGTGTTTGATTTTGAACAAAAAAGCCGAGCGTGAGTAACTGAAAAGCTGTGACTAATGCTCGGCCGTTTGTGTGAGTGTCATGTTCATGTTCTGTGTGAGACATGTTTGAGCACACGGCTCATCTCACCTGCTGTACTTCCAACTAAATCAGCTCCTTCTGGTCAGACTGTGTTAAAATAACTCTTAAATGAAGTCAGGGTAACAGAATTTCTAACAGAGCAGTGCCTATACTTGGCTTCAAATCTCCAAAAATATTCATGACAGCTGCAAAGTATCAACAAGTTCATGCTTAAAGGTGCACAGTGTAACTTTTCTGGTGGACTGTTAGTCACCCGTTTGTTATTGGGTTGCCCAGAATGTTCCAGAGAATGGTATTAAACGTTGTGGTAGGCGATGCCAACAGCCCAAATTACAGGTGAGATCTGCAGACAGGCGAACCCACGAATACAAAGAACGCATATATTTCAAGGTATTGAGCAGTAAAACGTTTATTTCCATATTGTGGAACGTTCCAGAAAAGGCAATAACGCCTCAAAAGAGACAAACTGGCAGCAACCTCCAAAAAAGTTAGCGGTGCACAGTTCACAGTGAACTTATATAAACCTTGGCGCAAATATATAAAACTAAAAACAAAGATCAGTAAGGCACTTAGAGGCAAATTAAAACAACCACTCCCATCCTGAAAAGAAACATAAGCAAGAACATGGATAACTCAAAGACAAAAATGTTTACAAGAGCCTGACTTAAATATTTCCCATGTATGTTAACAGTACAGAACAGGATAAGCACACATCAGTAAATGAGGACATTAAGGAAACACTATTTCAGATCATTACAAAGGGAATACTGTGAAAATAGTGAATATAAATACTTTTTGATAGAAATATTGAATATAAATTTGTATTTGATATCAATACTCAATACTGATGTTTTTGTGTTGCCAAATTGTGTGTGTCCCTTTTTGAACAGACTAATGTGTCATGTGGCTGTATGTACAAACAACAAATGATTCTAAATCCCAGATACGTCTTGTCATTACGTTTACAAAAAAGAAAACTTCATTTTGGACTTTATTTCAACTTAAGATAAAGTTGTGGGCCTTGCTACAGTTTAAAAGATAAATATTGGTATCGGCAAATATCAGCTACAAGCTAAAAATCTGCTATCGTTTTAAATAATCTCTCATCTCAAAGGGTTCATTCACAGTTACACATAAACTACATCCAAGTTGGACTGAACCAGGACCAAAGCAGATCTGCCATCCGGACTAAACTGGGCAAGACCAGAACAAGTGTGAACGCACCTAAAACATGCTGGATTAATAAACTGACTATCCGCATAAATCTACTAAATATAATAATAAGAGCACTTAACCCACAATTAAAGAAATTTACTGAAATACAACAACTTTTCAATAATAATAATCATTTACTGATGTGCGCCTGTATGTAACAAGTATTACACAGGCACCGTATACGGCAAAATCAAGTACAAATATGCATATCTTTTACATTCTCCCTTTTGTAAAACACATTTTTAAATATTACTGCAATTTTTCCCCAAACGTTTTGATCATAGTTTCTTTATTGTCTATGAATGCACCAGCTTGATGCCCAGCCCCGTGTCCAGTACAGCGGGCGGGAACCAGGCGAGTTTACACCTCCGGAAACATCGCAGACACACTCCACACAGCCAGAACAGATTCAGCCCGCAGCACCAGTTGGACAAGTGCACCATGGGATACGTCGCCCTGGGAAAGTGGGTCTTCCAGTGCTTGGCGACATCACTTCCTGTTGGCAGGTGCAGAGTGTAGTCGCTCCAGCGCTTGGACACGCCGTAAGTAGCGGAAACGGAGCGAGCCTTGTCTGACCACTGGCAGTTGGAATCGGGGTTGCAGTTGAAATCGACCCACTCGGCAGTGAAGTCTCCGAGGCACGGGACCTCGCCAAGCTCCGGGTCCACTCTGGTGTGGGTTAGCTCCGCCCCCTGCACGGCCACATACACGCCGTCCACTCTCCGGATGTCCCTGACCCACGGGAGGGAGTTTTCAGTGTCCAAAATGATGATTAGTCGTGCACAGTGGCCAGCGTTTTTCTCCTTCCATAACTCCAATAACTGGGCCAGGTGGAGGCTCTCATTACCTGCAAAAGAGGATTAAATGTATTATTCAGGGCACCCCCAGGGTCCAGTCGAAGACTTTAGAAGGCCGTTTGTGAAGGTTGGGCAATATGAAGAATTAATATGATTGGATTTTTCTAAACGTTAAAAAGAAAAGGTTTCCCAGGTAGTCATCTAGACACTGTTTTAGAAATCCAGACATTTGGGCTCCTATCCAGAAACTATTTTCAATTATGATTTGTTCAATCTTTGATGTCCAGATGATGTCCAAAAAGAAACCTTTTCTACATTGGACAAATGAGGAATTACACGGTTCATCTTGTTTCTGAATGTAAGTAGTATATTGTCTTTTAGATGTTTTTGCTGCATTCATTAGTAATGCATTAAGTATCGTGTGTGTCTTAGTGCTAAAAAGTGATAAAAATACATAATAGTTTTGTTCAAAAACTCGTACTGAGATTATTACTGAGATTATTCTGCATGGAAGCAATGGTTTCAACATTTTGACCTGATCTGAAAGTCATGGACCAGTTCTGGACAAATGAGGGATTAACACACAGACATTATTTTGTGATAAAACTCATATTGTATAAAAAGAGTGGTTTGTATTGTATTTTGAGCATCAAGTCTTTTCCTTAGTATCAAAATAACCCAGAGTATCATCACAAGCACACGTCAACATTATTTTGACATGAGAATTATGTTGTATTGTACTAAATAAAGCGTTTTTGTTATAATTGTAGTATTTTCGACAATACTAAACTAAAATACTCTCAGCAGTCTGTGCCTGTGCCACACTGGAGAAGCCCAGTGTGGCTCTGTGCTGTGGAGTCTTGTTCAAGGGCGTCTGAGGCGGGACACAAAGCTGGTGATGGACAGTGGCTTTACAGGGATCAAACCCGTCACCTCGGGCTGTCTGCCGGGCTCTGCCGTCATGTCAAACGCACAAACAGCACCCAGTGACTTCCAGATGGTACAGCCACGAACATGAGCAGAGGTGGGCGCTCTCAGTGCCATCTTCAGAGACACGTAAAGTTACTTAAGTCACTTAAACCAGGGGTACACTCCTTTTTAATGAGTTTTGTGTCTTGCACTCAACACCTAATAATACAGTATTTTTATTTCTCATCAACCTGGAAGTGAGTCTCTTAAACTGTGCCCTGATTGGCTGCAGTCGGACGGTCCACCACAGTTTCAATGCAGCATTTGACCTTTTTTTGTCTAATGTTATTGCCAACTGCCCTTTGCCTTTGAGGAACAAATTTCAACCTTGAAAAGCCTTTCTAAAGCCATCCACATGGACAAAATCAAATACTGGATATTAATAATGTGCTAAATGAGTTTGTGAGAGGTGAGCTTTAAATACCCACTTCCTCCTGCTGTGTGAGGACCAGAGACCCCAGCTTTAAATAGGAGGCAGTACACTGTAAACTAATAATATATTGGATGGACAGGCCTGGGTTTCCCTAAATATAAAGAAGACTGTGGCTCCAGTAGTCCACTTTTCACCACAAACACTCCTGAAATAAGAAGTAAAAAAAGTAGTAAATGTGTTCTAAAACTACAGTGGGGCAAGAAAAGAATAGGGTGAAACAATCGTATCACCACAGGCCGAGTAGAAATGTGGGAAGGACACTGGAAATGGTCGAATATTTTCCTATTTTATGTGCAGATGCAGTTTCCTCATGAAGCTAAACCTCTGACTGTCCACTAATAACCTCGAGTCTTGAGATTAAAAAATAACCAACCACATCTGCATTGCTTTTAGAACATTCCTAGTTTATGCAAGTTTTTAAAGAAGACTATTCATCAGCTTCCTGTAGTAGGTGACATTTTTTTAACGTTTCACAATTCAAAATATTTAGGTTTTCATTATTCTGTAACCTGCTGAAATCTCTGAAATTAATCTGGATCAAAATGTGTCCGTTTTTGTTTCAGGCGCAGAGGTCAAGACTTACAGCCAATAATGATAATGAGAATTTCTATTACTATAGTTATACATTTTATTTTACTTGTACATATACATTTATATATTCTAGTCTCTTGGTATTTTAATTACTTATTTTGAATGTATTGGCATTTATATTCTTCACTCTTTGTTATTATATTATACTGTGATGTGAGAGCTGCTGGGTCCAAATAATTTCCCTTGTGGATCTGTAAAGTTTGTCTGTGTCTTGTGGATTTTCCGTCGGGATTTGAATTTTTCCAAAACTATCAAATCTCCGACAGAGTTTTATTAGCCCATGAACTCTATCTGAAACCACGTTATCCTATTCTGAAGTCGTGACGGCGCCCGACTGCGAGAGTCCACTGGAAGTTTTTCACACTGTCGCTGCGATATGGCTCCGTTTCCATTTCCAAGCTAAAAAGTGAGGATAAGGGACCGGAGCCGCTTTTGCCTAGACTTTCTTTAATGAGCCCCGAGACCACCTTCAGCACCAGTAAGATAATAAGACGGCTCTCGCAAACAAACAACTCAAAAATAAAACGTCTCTCCGAATGTGGACTTCAAAAACAAACGGATCCCAATTTGGACTCTCGCCAGAAACAGCAAAAATCGTCAAACTGGGAACAATTATCCCCCAGGAAACGTCGGCGCGCAGCCTCGGGTTTGGTGACACGGGGAAGCATTATCTTTTCAAGGGGGATTTTATTCTTGTTTGCAGCGGCGTGTGGAGATAATGTGTCAGTGTAATCTGGCAACAGAAGAGCCGGGGCTGACACAGTGTTAACCCGCTGCGGAGCTCATCTCTCTTCGGGGGGACGATGCTAAACTCGGCACAACGTCTCCAAGTTTCCCAGAATCCCTTTCACCTGCGGGCGAAGTTCAGACAAATTCATCAAACTATTTCTCTTATGTGATCTTTGCAAACCGGTTTCTAATTGACTGAGGGGCCGGAAGAGAGGAAATAGATGTGGACCCGTCTCATTGTGATGCAAATGGTTCTGGGAGGAGAAATACCTGGAATCTCTTATCTCTGAAATATGAATTTGTAACGCGTCGGTTTGTGCTGATAAAAAGATAAGTCTTAATAAATTATACTTTATACTTTTTCATAATATGCTGGAAAAGACGATCTCAAACCAAAAGTGGAATGCTAACGGAAATGTTCAGATTTCTAGATTTCAGTTAAAAAGGTGCCCTGTGTAACTTTTCTGGAGGGTCTGCCACAGGCTTGTTGCCATGGAGATGTTATTAGTTTTAGCGGTGCTCTGAACCAGCGTTTTCAGTTCTGATTAGGGACGGGCATTCGATTACATTTTCTTAATCGCTCGTCGGGAAAATTAACGATCGATTTTTGATTGAACATTTTATATTAAAATTATCATCGCATTTATTATTGTTACTAATCTGCATAAATAAACTTCACAACATATAAACCATCAGCACCGCAGAGCCACATCAGTGTGAGATCAGAATGTGTTTAATGCAGCTTTGCTCACGTTTGTTTCCGCCTTACAGAAACGAAACTTAAAACCTCACGACTCATTTGTGTGACGTGGGTCCATGTGAACTCTGTCTGTAGCAGGACACAACAAAGACTGTATTTCTTGCGAAGACTGAGGGTATTTGGTGTTGAACAAAAAATAATGATTGTTTTCTCTCATGCTATTATTGAGAGCATAATAAGATATGGAATGTGTGTGTGGTTTGGTGATCTCACAGTTAAAACAAAATCTGAACCTTATAGACTGGTGCACACAGCGCTCAAAGTGATGGGGGTGAGAGAGTTTCCACCCTACTGTTGTCAAACAAGCAAGAAAGATCACTTCAGACCCTCTCATGTCCTACACTCCCAATATGAGCTGCTACCATCTGGGCGACGCTATAGAGCACCCATTAAAAACAGAAAAAGACACCTGAACAGGTATAAAAAACTCATTCCTGCTGAACTGAGGCCATAGTGCAGGACTGTGATGTGATGTTGTATGGGGTTGTTAAAGTGAATGTTGAAGTATGTCTTGTTTCATGTTTATGTGGCAGCCTTTGTGTCCAAAACAAATTTCCTTTGGGACAAATAAAGTAATCTTGAATCTCTTGAAGCGAAAAAAGTCGCTCTTTCCTTGTGCTGATGTGGTTCTCCTCACAGGATCACTGTTGGTTAAGTGTAATTAATATATTAGTATTATGTAGGTATCAGTGTGGGGGAACTTATAATAAAGTTGGAACAGTAATTATTAACTGTTTACAAATAATACTACTTTACTTATCAAATTTATTAACTATAGAAAATATTTAACATTTTACGCTTAACCAACTTAACCACAGTGATCCTGTGAGGAGAGGTTCAGACTGAGATCAGCAGAGCCAACGACACATTTACTTACTATTAATAAATATTAGTACAATATTAATTCATAGATTATTTTCCATTTGTTAAAACATTAATAAACTGTTTAGTTAATGATGAAAAACTATTAACTTGTGCGAAATATATATTTTAGTAATTAACAAATATTAATGAAGTGTTAGGTAATGATCAGTTTGCAGTTTATTATGGCACCTTATTATGAAGTGTTTCCTAATATTATAATGAAAACACAATGAAACGTGAGGCCAGTTCAGTCTCATATGTGACAGTTGTGACTGAAGTTGATGTGGTTTTGCGGCTGTTTTCATTTAACTGTCCTTCATCTGTGGACGTGCACGATGTAGAAAGACATTAACCGAGGCCGACTCTTCTGACCTGGTCTAATCCACTCTCCATAATGAACTGGATCATGTAAATTAAACACTTTAATTGCACCTGCATGTCAGTAAACAATGTATGTCATAATTGGTTTAAATTATGCATGTTTCATTTGCTGCGGGAAATTATATTGTTGACAAACTGCTCTGCGCCTCTATGCAAGACACTAAAAGAGACAGTAGATACAAATTACTGCAATTAAGTTAAATTACAGCCACTTCAGATGTTGCCTTAATAAACAGTGTTTTAATATAGACTAGTATTTTACATCCATTATTAATGTTGGTCAGAACCTTCAGAAGAGCAGCACACTGAACTTAAGGCGCTTCTTGGCACTAAGCAATTACAAAAGTTTAACTTTTAAGTAGATTTTTTTTTAGGGTATCCCCAGGTTTGGCTACACCAAATGTAAGACTTTTTTAAGGCCTTTTTAAGACCACATAAATGAAAATTAAGACCAACATCGCACCCATTATGCAGGCAAAAAAGCCAGATCCAATTCTAATAACACTGACCATTATTCACTGCTTTAAATAACAAACTTTTGCTATAAAATCTCATTCTGAACTCATTTATAGTCGTATGTGTTGCTCGGAAAATGGTCAAAAAAAATCGTTTATAACATTTTAACAAGACAAACTCAGCTTGAACATCGTCTTGTCTCACACTGTACTGCAGCCCGGTTGAGTATACAAAAAATAGACTAATGAAATTTAAGACCCTGGTGAAAAGAATAAGATTTGGACAACATAATTTAAGACATTTTAAGGCCTTAATTTGTGAACATGAAATTAAAAAAGAAAAGAAAAAAGGATTGCCGCGGGGTCTTAAAAGCCTTAAAAGGTCTTAAAGGCTTTTAAGACCCCGTGGCTACTCTGTTTTTTTATTTTGTTAAAAATAAAATATGATATTGACAAAAGATTATGATTCTATTTTGTGTGAAATCAGCATGTGCAAGTAATGGAATAAGGACATTTTTATTTCTTTTTTTTTTTTTGCAACTTTTTTTCTATATTTTAATTTTCCATATCTTGAAACCCACATTTTCAATTATAGTTTGTGGTTTCTATTACATAATTTGTATGTTTTTGCTTCTTCATAGTCCAATAAGCCTTAAATAATATACCTCAAAAGTTGATTATAGACCCATTATAGAAAACCTGTGTCTATAAATGTCTGTTACACATGACTGAATATTTGGGCTGTGGTCAAATAAAGAAATTCTTGGTCGGCTAAAGACATGTCCTGCAGATCAATTTGTTGAGTAAAACAAGAGGCAGCAAAAAACTCTCAAAACAAATCAATATCTCTGTGTATCTGACCCGTCCTGCACTCATGAGACGATAACTGCACAGGGCGTCAATGCAAAAACAACTATTTATGCTGGGAAAAGAAGTACAGGGAATGTGTGCCTCAGTCGTATATACTATAAAGCACGTGTGTGTGGAGTCCTCACCAGCCAGAGCCCAGGACCCAGTGGCTTTGTGCGTGTGCCCGCTGTAGAAGACCAGGTAGGTGTCATGGCGAGGTCCGTCCGCCGTCCGGAGCTCCAGGAAGCTGCGCAGTTTGGTGAGCGCGGCCTCCAGAGTGAGGCCGCTGGTGGAGTAGTCGCAGCCAAAGGTCTGGACCATGTGGTGGGAGAAGAGACGCTGGACGCTGTTGAGCATCCCCGTGGCCCGGACGTTCAGCTGCTGCACCTGGTCTGGAGGTAACAGGGCGGGCTGGCCGTCCACGCTGAAGGGGAAGAGCAAAAGAAAGTGTCAAATCTGAGTCTTGAAACTATAACTACACTGACCATGAGCATTATTGACAAAAACATCTCAATATTCTTTTTGGCATGTTTTAATAATAATGATGCATTGGATGTATATAGCACCCATAGTCTGTATATGAGTGGACTAAGCTAACCCGTTAGCCGCCGCGTGCCAAACAGGAAGTGCTCCAGGAGGCTCTTCCGGCTCCTTCACATTAGGATCTTCTCGTCCCTCTGTCTGTACCTGCTGCTCTGAGCCTCGTCATTCTGGACTTAAACTGTTCGTCTGAAGCCGCCACACAGGATCCTGAACTTTTCATTTCTCTGTTTTGTTCCTAAATCAAGATCTGAACATAAATAACGGACCAATCAGACGCCTTCATTCCCCGAGGTCCCTCCCCCTAGCGTTAGCAACAGGTTTGATTGACAGCTCGTTTCGCTGTAAGTTCCCTTCTCGCGTTCCTGCCCCGATTGACTATTTTTGAAATAAAATGACAAAATATCTCAAATTGCAATAGCTAACGTTACTAGCTAACGTAACTAGCATAATTTAACTAGCATAAAGTAAAGTGAATTTCCTTAAATTGTGACTCTATTGTTGTTCATAACGTAACAGAACATAGAACATAAATCAATGACTTAAACTTAATATTTAAAATTTGATGCTAAACGCTCAAAGTTTCCTTCTTCTTGTGCAGAATCAGGTAAATCCAGTGTCCTGCAGGTGCAGAGTATCACATCCATAGTCTGTCCACATATATACGCTCTGATAGCAACTTTGCAAGACGCCCAAAGTGCTTTACAGTGTTTTATTCATTCACTTCACACTAGGCGATGCAAAGTTACTATTGTAGCCACAGCTGCCTTGGGGTTGACAGAAGCATGTGTGCATCCTCTGTATGAAAGTTTAGGCACGATAGCAACCATGTTCAGTTGTGACTGTAACAACGTTTTTAAACATCAAAAGTGCAGGATACATACGAGGGCTGAAACGATTCATCGAGTTAATCGATTAGAAAAATGCATCGATTTTTTTTTTAGCCTCGATGCTTCGTTTTATTTTCATACGCTCGGCGATGGCCGGAACCTTTTGTGGTAGAGGTAAAGTTTCCGCACGACCACTGCACTTCACTGTACACAAAACAGCGCGGCGCCCATGGATGTGTAATAAGAGCATAACCTCCTCCGCGCGGTACGCTCCGGTACACCGCGCACTCTTCATCTCCGGTACACCGCGCACTCTGCGTGTGGATTGTGTCTTGTCGCACACTCCGTGGACCGCGCTTCCTCCTGTGCCTCTAAACCAGAACTCACACCAGGACTAATCCAGGTCTAAAACAGGTCTAAACCAAGGCTAAACCAGGTCTAAACCAGATCTAAAACCAGGTCTAAACCAGGTCTAAAACCAAACAAGAATTTGCAGGAGTTGGTTGCTACATTTATGTAGTTTTAAAAATCATGACAATATCAAGTAATCCAAAGTATTCAGATTACGTTACTCACTTTAAGTAATTTAATTGATTATGTCACAAACTACATTTTGGGGAATGTAATCTGTAATCTGTAGGGGATTACATTTTAAAAGTCACCTTCTCAACACTGATGCTACAACATCTAAACAGAACCGTACATTACATCAAGTGGAAAAGAAACCGTGAGGTGAGTCGACCTGAGCCCAGCGATAATTACGTTTTTCATGTCCAAAACACGTGTATCTGTCAGTGCAGGTGGAGTGGACTTAACATGTGCAAAGTAGACACGACAATAACAAACGATTACTCGATTATTCGAACAAAATAATCGACAGAATAATCGATTACTGTAATAATCGATAGCTGCAGCCCTAATACATACAGTTCCTATAAACTAATTTTGGTTGAGGTTCTAGTATTGCACAAAATGTGATAACGTCATAAAATCAAACACAAAAGAGCAGGAATATCACTTTATACCCTCTTTTTGGAGATCATACAACAACACTCACACACAAACAATAAATGGCTTTCTTTTATACGGGAGAACACACCATGAGAAGTGAGAGCGAGAGGGAGAAAAAAGAAAACAACAACATTCTTGTGTGTAACTGCACTTTTTAAGGTGACTTGTGTTGAGCAGTGAAGGAGAGACAAGACGCAAAAGGGAGATAAATGAGTGAAGAGTTGATAGTTTGACACAGCGGGGAGGAGGATCTGTCTGCAGCACAGAGGAGAACCCAAACATGACAGGAGGGGGTGAGAAAGAGGGGAAGGAGTGAAAGAGGAGGAGGAGGAGCGGGAAAGGGGGTGAGGTGAGGTCAAAAGAAAATTTATTGACTAAGAACTTTAGAAAGATGAAAGATCTGGGAAAAAGTGGTGGTCTTTAACTGTTCAAACAAAACGCATCAAAACCGGGACTACACTGGGACTAAACCTGGACTAGACCAAGACTTAACCAAGACTAGAACAGGTCCAAATCAAGTTTATATCAGAACTAAACCAGGCCAAAACCAGGGTAAGCGCAGCCCAAGATAGTCTTTAGCACAATGTCTATTTTTGTCCCTTATCTTTTCACAGTTATCTCAGTGTTACTTGTAAATTTCACAGTTGTGTATTACGCTACTGCTCCGTCTGCACTTGAATTACCCTTTTACCTTGTGCTATTATTGTTGTTAAAAATAACATGAGTTGTTCTAAAGAGAGAGGAGGGGTGAGGAAAAGAGGAGAAATAAGGGATAGATGGAGGGAGGGAGGGAGGAGGGAAAGAAATAAATCTTCAGAAAAGACAAAAATCATCTTAACACATGCATGTCACAGTTACACACACATCACATCAAAACTGGGACTAAACATGGAACTAAAACACATACTAGACCAGGACTAAACCAGGGCCAAACCAAGTCTACATCAGGACTAAACCAGGACAAAGTGCAAACACACCACTATATTTTGCTGTTCCTCTTAGGCACAACCTATAAAATATAAACATGCTCGAGCACTGAGCCCAAGGAAGAGTTTTTGTATGTCGGTCTGTGGGGTGAAAATATGGAACAGCCTGAGTGACAAACTTACACTGTTCAAACATTAAGCAGTTTAAAAAATTATACAAATCTAATATTCTGAGTGGTTATAGTGATGCAGTGATGGTTAGTTTAGTAAATGACTGTAAACGGCTTTATCTGTAAACATGGTAAATCCAAGTTATACAGGCTGTAAATCCAGATAAATGTGATGAAGACGGTTCAGAGGAAACCAGACGTAATAATAATGCTTAAGTATATGTAAGGGGTGGGATTCATTCTTCCCATGACCCTTTGAGAAATGTTTACATATGAAAGGAAATGATATTATGTCTACAGGTACATGTACATGTGTAAGGTCTTATGTACTGTATATTAACTCTGTGACATACTCAATACATTCATTCATTCAGCCGACACACAGCCAAGTCAGTGGCAAATACAGTCAGCAATACAATCTTATACAACTGGACACTAAACACTGGGGTCCAAAATGTTGCCTCTGCTTAAGCTGGATGTGGGCAATGGGAAGGAGGGTGGGGGGGTCGTAGTTGTATGTACCATGTTGTATTTCAAACCCCTTCGCTAAAAACACAATCTGGGAAGAAAAATGTGTGTGGTAAGAAAAATACACGTGCACTTTTTCTGCCATTGTGCATTTTCTGGGAGAAACATTTATTACTTTAACAAAATGCTTATTTTTCTTCCATATCTTTTTTTCCATCATCTTTGTGTTACATTTCAGAGTCTGCGCTTGTATTTGCTTTTTTGCCCTGACCTGCTGCGGTTTTATTAAGAATTTGTTCAGTTACCTGGGTGAATAAACTGTCAGTCCAGCGACAGTGGAGACACAATGCACACGTGGGCAAACACTGCCAAAAAGGTCTTGAAAACACAAATAAAAAAACAATCAACAAAACAAGATAAAGATTTAAATTCAGCTAACCCCCATCTGTATTAAACTGATCCTTTGCAGTGACGTCACACTGGGAGTGTTCTACATGTATCTCTATGCTGACAGAATGCACAGATTAACATTAACACAGTTTTCAGATAGTCTGAAAACTCAGGAAAAGCAGATTTTCAGTAGACAGTGATGATAGAAGCATTCTTGGTCCTGTTTAGGTGTTTGATTTTCAATAAAAAGAGAGATTAAGTGAAAAACTGTTAGCAACTGTTAGTAATTTTATATGTGAGGGATTTGTTTAAGAGCTCGTATCAGGTCACGCGTTGCAGTTCCAACCAAGTCGGCTCTTCTTGGTCAGAATGTGTTAAAATAAAGCACAGATTAAGTCTATCTTGAGTAACAGAGCTTCAGACAGGGTAGTGCTTCAGTTTGCTTCACACCCCCAGGGAATGTTGACGATCAGCTGCAAAGTAGAAGAGATTGGCCTCGAGTGTTGTGATGTTATCTGAACCCCAACAATAAGAAGCCTCCAGCTGCAAAATGATTTAACTAACTTCCATTGTGAATCGAAGTGCTGACATTGTCGGGTGCTTTTGAGTGGAGTTTTTGAGGCGCTTCTGTCCTTCGAAACACTCCCAAATGACTCAGCGGGCCTACAGTATCGTATTGGACAGAATTGATGTGTGGTTCCCTGGCCGACAACCTTGATGCTCCTCCTATAAAGATATACTACACTTAATGCTGGACACCTCTGGACGGCCTGGTGCGCATCCCCACTCACCTAAAGCCATCTAATCTTTTCTGCTCTTGTGGCGCCCGGGGGAACCAAGCCTTGAAGTTTAGCATTCACACCACATCGCCGGCTCCACTTCTATTCTTAAAAGTCTTGTTCTTTTTATCCAGCAGACTGTCCACAGTTTGGTTTGCTTTAAACGCATTTTATGGCTGCACAATAAATACAAATATAATATTATACATCGTCAGCATATGTTAAAGGCACTGTACTCCATTTTTCCCATGTATTTGAGCGAAATATGTCTTGCCCCAGTACGGTTTGTATAAGCGGCTCTTGAGGTCAAAATATCCGTCTGCTGTGTGCGCAAAAACTTATCATGGTGAATAATTACGAGGCTCAGCATGGATACAGTAATAGGGCTATTCGACTACACTACCGACAGCACGGCACTACACGGTGAAGCTTTTCCATGCAGTCGTTACCACCTGGAAGTGGGTGGAGTAGCGGTGTCGACACAGCGTCAATTTTAAGCGTTGTCATTAGTGTTACACCGCGGTTTTCACAATCTGCCCCGTTGTTTATCCTCTGTTGACGTGTTCGCTGTTGTCGTGTTGTCGGTGGGTGATTATTTAAAGACCCTCGAGCTTCGTCGCGCGACATTTCCTCTGACCAATCAGTGAACAGCAGTCTGTCCACGTCACGTTGTCGTATCGGCTCAGAAACGGTTAGAAACACTGAAACAGGTACGGAAAATCGTAACGGCTCCAGGTCCAACCCCCAGTCGAAAAGCAAACAAAGCGTGTCGTGCTGTGCAGTGCTAAATAAACAGTGACCCCAGCGAACAGTTTAAAATAAATTAGTTCTGTTTTTCACATTTTTAAGACGGTAAAAACACTGGTAATTGAAGGTGGGTCTTTCATCTGTCCTTTGCTTACTAACGCTTGGAATGTTTCAGTATGACATTAAACAAAATTATCTTGTATTTATTGAATTACAGCTGCTCTTATTGCTAAAATCGGCCTTGAAAAATAAGCATTCTTATTGCGAACAGATCTGACCTGTAACCTGCTTGTTTCCATGGAGATAGACAAATTCAGTACCTACTGATGAAAAATCTAAGCAAAGTAAATAACATGGAGACAAGCAGGTGACGCCATCATGCAAAATTACAGGTCAGGTCTGAAGAGATGTGGACTCACTCCCAGTAAGAATACATTTTTGAACAATAAAAACAGGTGCAATTGAATAAATGCAAAATAGAAAAGGCTAATACTGCGGCTCAAGGTAGTGCAGCCTCCACTGGAAAGGTTATGGTCACTACTGAATCAAGAAATAAGTCATATTTACACCACAATATTCAATGACGTTATCACATATGTTTGTTTTTCTCATATCAAAACATGCCCCCCCCCCACATACACACACTCTGTTTACAAGCACTGGTGTTTGCCTTCACCCCTGCGCCTCACCCTGCGCCCTCGCCTCTTCTCTCCCTCATCTCTGTGATCTCCCCGTGGGGCTCTTGTCATTGTAAAAACATGATCTGGAGCCATCAAACAGCCCATTATACAGCCCTGCATTCTCATCATGTTCACAGCCCTCCCTCTGGACTTCACACACACACTAGCCTCGCATACAGATCCCTCCGCCGGTATCTGCTCGCCCAGGACAAATGTGCATTCAGAATCAACCGGGGAGAGTTCACCACAGGTACGATGCCCTGCTATTCCCATTGTGCTACAGCTGAAAGGTTGAAGATGCACCGCTACAGATAAGAGATTAAACGATATGTTTATTTTTCATGGCCAGTGAAGATAATTGTTTAGAATCCAGAGAAACTGATGGCCGATGAGCTTTGCAAATATTTTTGTGTTGATAAATAGAGCGGATTTTATCGTGTCTTTAAAATGTGGTACAATCTCACCACAGCCCTTTTTGAACAGAGAGAGACGTCTAATCTGTTTTGTGCAGTTACCTTTTCACATTGAAATGGACAAAGTTTTATGCATTTTCTTTAAGCAGCAGTCTGTGTCGAAACTGAAGGCTAATAGCTGATATAATGGCCAGGGGTGGGCATGATTAGTCGATTAACTGATAATTGATCATTAAGAATTTCGTCGATCTCGTTCATTTTAATCGACAAACTGAATGTCTGTGCGTAACGTAGCATCAGGAGTCAAGGCTGCGTCTGAGCACAAACACTGGAGCTGTGGCCTCCCAGTCCCATATCTCGGCTCTGGCTCCTTGGAGATCCCTATATTCCCCAGAGTGCATTTACCTGCACATCAGTGTCCCGGGTATGATCGGGTTTTTGAGTGTCCCGGTTTCACATGTTTAAGCAGCATCTGCAAAGCGACATACGCACAGAACAGACTCAGCATCAGCAGAACATCCTCTGTCACAGAGAGAACACTCATATTCCACTGAGTCGTGTTCTTTAGTCCAACAGAAGCTGAACCGCATCAGCACAAGGAGAGAGTAGCTTTTGTTTGCTTTTTGTTTATGCAAATGAGCCATGCAGTTTTAAATTTCGTTTCTGTAAGACGTAAACAAATGTTTAAAGCTGCATTAAACACATTCTGATCTCACACTGATGCTTCTATAGTGATTATGGTTTATATGTATTAGGGCTGCAGCTGTCGATTATTACAGTAATCGATTATTCTGTCGATTATTTTGTTCGAATAATCGAGTAATCGTTTGTTATTGTCGTGTCTACTTTGCACATGTTAAGTCCACACCACCTGCACTGACAGATACACGTGTTTTGGACATGAAAAACGTAATTATCGCTGGGCTCAGGTCGACTCACCTCACGGTTTCTTTTCCACTTGATGTAATGTACGGTTCTGTTTAGATGTTGTAGCATCAGTGTTGAGAAGGTGACTTTTAAAATGTAATCCCCTACAGATTACAGATTACATTCCCCAAAATGTAGTTTGTGACATAATCCATTAAATTACTTAAAGTGAGTAACGTAATCTGATTACTTTGGATTACTTGATATTGTCATGATTTTTAAAACTACATAAATGTAGCAACAACTCCTGCAAATTCTTGTTTGGTTTTAGACCTGGATTAGTCCTGGCTTTAGATCTGGTTTAGACCTGGATTAGTCCTGGTTTTAGATCTGGTTTAGACCTGCTTTAGACCTGGTTTAGTCCTGGTGTGAGTTCTGGTTTAGAGGCACAGGAGGAAGCGCGGTCCACGGAATGTACGCGATAAGACACAATCCACACGCAGAGTGCGCGGCGTACGGGAGATGAGGAGTGCGCGGCGTACCGGAGCGTACCGGAGCGTACCGGAGTGTACCGCGCAAGGTTATGCTCTTATTACACATCCATGGGCGCCGCGCTGTTTTGTGTACAGTGAAGTGCAGCGGTCGTGCGGAAACTTTACCTCTACCACAAAAGGTTCCGGCCATCGCCGAGCGTATGAAAATAAAATGAAGCATCGAGGCAAAAAAAAAAAATCAATGCATTTTTCTAATCGATTTAATTTATTTAACTCGATGAATCGTTTCAGCCCTAGTATGTTGTAAAGTTAAGTTTATTTATGCAGATTAGTAACAGTTATAATTATGATCATTTTAATATAAAATGTTAATGATTAATCGAAAATCGATTGTTAATTTTCCCGACGATCGATTAAGACAATTTAATCGAATGCCCGTCCCTAATAATGGCTCAACAGCTCAAATCTCGGTCTGATACAATGGTCCACCAATATATCGTTTATTAGAGATGCATTTCAAAACATTTTGTTGATTCAAGTCATAATTAAAATCATAATTATACATCTGATTAATTACGCAGCACTAGTTCCTCCCTGACCCTGTGTCTCGGTGGGTTCCCTCCTGGCACTGGTTTTTCTCATCAACCCAACTCATCCAAGCTCCAGCTGGTCGTCCTGACCAAGCCAAGCTCAGGATCTGGAGATGAGTCCCAGAGTGAAATACAGCAGCAGCTCACTGCCCGAACACTGAAGGGTCAAACTGAGATCATGAATTTCCCTCACAAAGGATTAATTACGTATACCTTAACCTTATTTTTTCTTACTTTACCATTTAAATGTTAAAAAAGTAAACCTTAATGTTAATTGTTACTCTTTTATGGTTTATGTCACATTCATTTTACTTCATAAATTAAGTGTGTTTCTATAAAGCTGGTTACTTACTAGAGTAATTGTGATTTATTAGACCATTTGAATGGAAATATTACAGATTTCACAGTTGTTTGGTCATGGTGTCCGTCAGTACTTGTAAATAATCATCTAATAATCAATAATCAATGTTTCGTCTCAGATTAATCACAAGGCTAAAACTGGATATTGCACCTCCAGTTCCAGAATCACATGCTTCCCTAAAAGTACTATTATAAATCATGGAAAACACCAATGTGGACCTCGTGCACTGCAGTTCCAGTTAGAGCCAAACGTCTGCTAAAAACCTTCTTTCCAAAATCTATGTAGGATCCAAATACCACTTCTGAGACTTCCCAAGTACTCCCTAAAATACTAAACACTAATATTCAGCTGATGGACAGAGCGCACAGGGCGGCATCATCGAACCTAAAATGGGCCGATAGAGAGGGCAGTGGGAGAGGCAGTAATATTAGCGGCTAATGGCTACTACTTGCTGGAGCTGAAGAATTTGGTATTCGGCGGAGGAACCACTGGAGGAAGGATCCCTTAAGGGCCTAAACATTAGCGTGTTTATGCATAGTTATTGGCCTATTTATCCACTTGCTTCCTGGGCCAAGAGAAAAGTTGAAGCGAGTGATCATATTTACAAATGCCAGGGGCGAAGAATACGGAAGGGAGTGATATTGGGGGAAAAATAAAATGAACCGTGCACGAATTGAGTTGACATAATCATGCTTTGTTTTTGGTTTTTATTCTGGCTCCTAAACGTGCTTTTTCGTCTCCTCGGTATTTTTGTTTCATTTCACAAAATAGTCGACGACAGCCCTAAAGCACAAGCATTAAAGAAATGATTTATCGATTTATATATTCAGAAAGCGCATCGATTCAGACTGGCTTTTAACACTCAGTAATGCAGTGACAAGTTGCACAATATTTATTTTATTTCAGTGTTTTGGATGTTTTTATTTTGTGCCGATTTAAATCTAAAGCACTTTGGAGTGTTGTAAAGGGCTCGATAAATAAAGTTTGACTGATTGATTCAGACATGCCCAGTGCACTGATTTAAAAATGGGGGAAAAAAAAATAAATAAAAGGAGGTGTGGCAATGGCAAAAGATCTCAAAACAATTACGATCACACCAAAAGCTACAAGTGCACGATAGAGTTGCAATGATTAATGGAATAATCACGACTAGCCAACTATAAAAGATAATCATAGCTGTATTTTGATAAGACACATGCAAAAAGACTCAAGAAAAAAAATACAAAATGGATTTAAACGACACAATTTTAGGAGCTTTGCGGCACGGTGGCTGAGTGGCAACACTCAAGCCTCACAGCCAAGAAGGTTGCGGGTTCGATCCCGGGTCGCCCGGGCCTTTCTGTGTGGAGTTTGCATGTTCCTCCCCGTGTCTGGATGGGTTTCCTCCGGGTACTCCTGTTTCCCATCAACCCAAAACATGCCCCCACCCCTATGAACTAACATCAAGGACCATAATGTCCACCCTCCTGTGGGCTCACCACCTGCAGAGGGGTTCATAGGGGGGTCAGGTGCTATGAGTATTGGGCAGCAAACTGCCCCCGCGACCCAGCCGGATTAAGCGGGAGAAGATGGATGGATGGATGGATGGATGGATGAATTTTAGGAGCTTGTGATCAATATGAGAGATCGAGGTCCTGCCGAGTTTGATTTTCTATATAAAGGTGAGAAGAACTGCTGGTTAATGCTCTGTAACATGTGACAGGAATGTTATTTGAGAGGAACTTTAACAGCACAGATCACCTCACCTCACGTAGTTCCAGCTAAAGCCCACTACACACTAAAGGATTTTTAAACGTGCGACAAAATGCGCAAACCACAGACACGAGGAGAAACTCATGAGACTAAAAATCTCTAAGCTGTAAGTGCAACTGCGTCTCCCGTTTCCTGTCTACAGTAAAACGAGTCGCTTTGAGACGTGTTCAAAAGATCTCTGCACTTCTGCGTTAGATAAAAGACAAAACTAAGTTATTATTTGTGAAATGTGGTGCAATACTTCAGATACGTAATTTTTAAAGCATAAAAGATCGGAGATAAAGTCCACAGGAAGTAGAGTCACTGTCGCTGATCTGCAGCTTCACCGCACGCTCTGTGGATGTGAACAAACACGTGAGGAAACACTGTCTTTTTACTTTTAAAGAACAACGTAAACTGGATTAATAGCGCGGTTTTGTGAACTGGATGTCATTATTTGCGGAGGACAACTTCTATGGATAATGTGGGTGAGATGTTGCACTTTAAATGTTCCACTTTACATTAGGTAACAAATAATAACGTCTTCACTTTCACTATATCCTGAATTTGTTTGTTGCGTCTCTGTGTCCGTCGCTCCTCTGCCCCTGGCTCTGTTTTATCGGCTGTTTCCGTCGCGTTGTTGATGTTCGGTGGTTCTGACCTCACACTGACTCCACACATGAGGAGCAGCGGCTTCAGAATCGCTGAAAAATCGCTGAACCTCCTGAACTCGGGAAGAAGAAAAAAAATCGCAGCCAAAATCGGGCAAATTCTCCTGTAGTGTGTTGTGGCCTTAAGTTAGTTCTTTGCAGTCAGACATAAATCTGAGCTTTGTTTTAACACAGTCTATCTTGAGTAACAAAGCTTCAGCCAGAGCAGTGCCCACAGTTAGCATCACACCCACATAACATCGGCTGCAAAGTATCAATAATACACTAGTTTTAAATATTCTCTTTATAGAATCCTTCAGTCACTTTATTTTAATCTTTATTTGCTTTAAAGCGTAATTAAAAAGTCTGAATGTACAGTGGAAACTCCCTAAACTCCAACTAAGGTAATAAAAGCTGCAATATAATCACAGAAAATAGTTCACAGCAGAGGGACCATAATTAGTGTCTTTAATGGTCCAAAATTAGTGATATTTCCCTGGCTGTCTCTTGCCCTGTGCAGATGACAGCTTGTCCACTTTTACAGCTTTGATAAGAGAAATTTGAAAGACCCCAAAAGGAAAATCTGTTCAAATTTGCAAAGGTTAGAAGGGAATAAGTCTCTAATACGAACAATGTATTTATTAGATCACAGTGCCATAAAAAATGTCCATAAACAAACACACAAAACAAAAAAACAACAACATTGCAATTCAATCTCAAAGGATGCAACTTCTGAACAACCATCGTGTCTTATTCTGCATGAAAACTTTAGATGTGTAAAAAAACATGTCCTGAAATGTGATGCTTGAATTCGTTTGTCAGTTCACTGGCCAATTTTCTATTTCTCTTAGATGAGCTAAAATGTGAACTTTGAGCAAAATCTTATTATTAAAACAGAAATTGTAAATCTGCTCACAGCGCTGGTCAGAAATATCACATTTACATACTTTTCCAAACCTTGCAGCCCTAAGCACTGTGTATAACTTTGAATGAAACTAAGTGACAAAAAACAGGGCATCTGTTTTAGGTTACAGACGCAGCAACAGCAGCAGGGTGAACCAGTAAAACAGCATTTCTTTGAGAGAAACAGATATGAGACTACGGCAATTCAGATACCACAGGGCTGTACTCGACTAAAGCAACTCTCGGTTGACAAAAAACCTTCAAATGTCCTGCTGATTGATTGGTCAACTAAAAGGGGACGTGGCAAAACCTCTCAAAACTACTGCGTATCTCTAACTGCACTCAGAAGACTTACACCAGAGTCACTGGAGTTCATGCAAAAACAACTATTTATACAGAAAAAGGAAAAGGAAACAATGCATTTCTATAAAGACAGATTAAACTTGTGAATTATGATTTAAATCCGTCTCTTTACATACACAAAACAAACAAATCTTCAGCTAAATCACTCACTTCTGCCGTCGTCCCATGTTACTCATAATAATAAAATAATTACTCAACTGATTCATCGCCTTAATGACTAAAGAACAACAGCCCCAGTAGAAACAAACTCAATTAAAGTCTCCGAAAATCATCTCCGAGAGAAGCTCGAGGGCTCAACTTTAGTCCAACTTTTTGAAGTCCTTTTTTATTACAGTAGTAAAAAATTGGGATCTCAGTTGCACCGTCCAGATCATTAAAGACTTCTGAAAGACCATCTGTACTCGTCCACGCCTCACAACCATCATTCAGATAAGGCTCATTTGTCGAGGAGTGGGGAAAATAATATTTGGTTCATTGTACAAGGGGCTCTCGTCGACTTTCTCCGCTACTTAAACATGCATCGCACTAGACGAGCCATAAAAGTTTGCACATATAGATAAGACAGAAAAACTGAAAGAAATATTGTGGAGGCGCTCGAGTCCGACGGGCATATAATCGCTACAGGCATTTCTTTACACTGCGCAATCTGCTTGAAATGTTATTTTTTTATAACACAACCGCAACATTTTGAATACTGAATGTGATTTTATGCTAAAATGTCTCAATTTCCATAACAGAAAAGAGAAAAGAAAGATATCCATTTTTTGCATGATGAGGATGAGCTTGTAGCCGGCCGAGAGAAATGTGCACATAAATTCCACATTTTTAATACTGTTTTTAAAAGAAATGCGCCGTCACTGCATTATTTATTTGCACCTTAGGGCTGTGCTTTAACGGAATTTCAATCACAGTTATTTGCTTGGTTCTTGTGAGTTTTAAGACACGTTATAATGTTGTTACCTCATCAAAAACATACCTGGAGTTGTGTTTTGTTTCACTCAAACGTTCTTTACATCTCCAAACTCAAAACGCTCCTTACCTTTTACTTTTAGCTCAGTGAGTGGCAATTTGAGAGCTAAAATCTGCCAAATGATGTGAAGGTGAAGTGTGGAGTTTAAAAACACTGTCCAGGCTGTTTTTGTTGATATTTCTGTGAAGCACTTTGGTCAGCTAAGGTAGTTTTAAACGCGTTATATAAATAAACTTTTTGACCGAACTGAAAATTGAATTAACTGAAAAACACCATGACATCACAAGGCAGAACAGAGTGTTTTCTGTTTGAGAGAAGAACCTAAACACGCCGGGTTTGCCTGTTAAACAAAACGTAACTCTAGGTATGTTTTTGATGAGGAAACATTATAACATAGATCAGAACAGACCATAATATGAGCCCTTTAATAATAATAATAATAATAAAACGATTTTACACAGCGCTTTTATAGCATTTTTTACGATCACAAAGACGCTTTACAAGAATTACGCAGTGCACCTTTATAGTATAGTCGTTCACATTACCTGCAGTACGCCGTTGGTACAACCAGAGCATATCCGACGCAGGTTCCTCCCAAACAGCTTCCCAGTTCGTAAAACAAGGCATGAGTCAGCGATTCCAGAGGCAGCACCACCAGCAGAGCGCTGAGGAAGAGCCCGTTCGACTGCTGCAGAAATGAAAGGATTAGAGGCGCTTTTATTCTGCGGTTGTAATCCGAGCAGGAGAAACCACAGACGGCTAATTGGTGGCGACACTCTCAAGACAGTCTCACAATGCGGGCCTGGCACAGCGTTATTACTGGCAGCAAAAAACATGACGGCGCCGCACACAAAAGCAGTGTTCAATCACAACTGAATATTAACTGCAGAGGTCATCGTTTACAACAGTCTGGACCGTCTGGCTTTTCCTGTGGACAGTTTACATAGCAACAAACCACCAAGCTGTATCTGCAGATGATGGCACAATGGGACACGCAACAATAAACTCTGTGCTGCTGTGCTGGGTTTAGTGTGGAATAGTCTTTTGTGGGGGAAAATGTAGAGAAATTAACAAAGAAATGTATAGTTTTGTTCTGATTGAAGAAAAAAGGCTTGATACACCAGGCTAAAAGTGATTTTTCCCCTTTTTTTTAACAGAAAAAAAACACAAATTAATAGTAGTGTGTTCTTTTTGATTCTGACTATTTAAACTACTCACGAAAAATGATCTTATTTATGTGATTTGTTGTTTTGTGTTGATACTAGTTTTAGCACTCACTAGTATTTGGAATTTACCAACTCAAATCAAACAAATACATGATTAAAAAAACAAATACATTTGGAATTTCAACACAATCTTGTTTTGTTTTCTGGCTTTACATAATAATAAACGTAGCATAGGATGTAATGCACATCCTACTACAGCCTCGAGTCTGATGATACGATACACATTATGATACGCACGTCACGATTTAATACATCACGATATATCCCGATACTAAAACAATGGACGATATATTGCAATTTATCAATAATTACTTCTAATAATATTGTGAACTGCACCTTCACGAGAACCAAATTGTAATATATAAATAATATATATATAATATAATTTGGTACCTTTTTTAAATCATGAGAACAGTGAATGCAACTCATGAATTTTAGTGAAAAATATTTTTAAAAAATCGATTCAGATGCATTTTGAATTGATTTGAGAATTGCGCAATGAAGTATCAGGATATATCACTGAATAGATTTTTTCTCACACCCCTAATAGGCAGATAAAAATACAAACCTAAAATATAAGTGAATTTTAGGCCACACTTAAAGACATTTTAAAAAGTCACTACAAAGAGCTGCTTGTTATCTGGTTTAAAAGTAAAGGGGGATGGAGCTTATGGCCATTCAAGTTAATAATTCAGGCTCAGTTCAGTGAAAACGCGCACATTTTGTGTGCTCCCAGATGTTTTTGGCTTTTACAGTACACAGAGATTGTATTATGAACACAGGAATCTTCAAAGTGTCTCTTTTCATAAACATGTTTCGGGCCTAAAGTCTTCTGAACTCATTTTCTTTGAAGTCATTTTTTCGAACTTCAGATTCTTGAGAAACTTTTTTTTCTCCATACAAATTCAAATCAATTGCATCTTAAAACATAAATTAATAAACCAGAAAATGTTAGGGCTGAAACGATTCATCGAGTTAATCGATTAGAAAAATGCATCTTTTTATTTTTTTTTTGCCTCGATGCTTCATTTTATTTTCATACGCTCGGCGATGGCCGGAACCTTTTGTGGTAGAGGTAAAGTTTCCGCACGACCACTGCACTTCACTGTACACACAACAGCGCGGCGCCCATGGATGTGTAATAAGAGCATAACCTGTGCACGGTACGCTCCGGTACGCTCCGGTACGCTCCGGTACGCTGCGGCACGCTGCGGCACGCTGCGGCACGCTGCGTGCACGCTGCGGCACGCTCCGGTACACTCCGGTACGCTCCGGTACGCTCCGGTACACTCCGGTACGCCGCGCACCCGCATCTCCCGTACGCCGCGCACTCTGCGCGTGGATTGTGTCTTGTCGCGTACACTCCGTGGACCGCGCTTCCTCCTGTGCCTCTAAACCAGAACTCACACCAGGACTAAACCAGGTCTAAACCAGGTCTAAACCAGGTCTAAACCAGGTCTAAACCAGGTCTAAACCAGATCTAAAACCAGGACTAATCCAGGTCTAAAACCAAACAAGAATTTGCAGGAGTTGGTTGCTACATTTATGTAGTTTTAAAAATCATGACAATATCAAGTAATCCAAAGTAATCAGATTACGTTACTCACTTTAAGTAATTTAATGGATTACATCACAAACTACATTTTGGGGAATGTAATCTGTAATCTGTAGGGGATTACATTTTAAAAGTCACCTTCTCAACACTGATGCTACAACATCTAAACAGAACCGTACATTACATCAAGTGGAAAAGAAACCGTGAGGTGAGTCGACCTGAGCCCAGCGATAATTACGTTTTTCATGTCCAAAACACATGTATCTGTCAGTACACGTGGTGTGGACTTAACATGTGCAAAGTAGACACGACAATAACAAACGATTACTCGATTATTCAAACAAAATAATCGACAGAATAATCGATTACTGTAATAATCGATAGCTGCAGCCCTAGAAAATATTTTAGCTGTTTGAAGATGAAGTACTTATAAAGTTCTCAAAAGCATGAAACAGTACACAATAAGTACATAGGGAAGTAGGCAGGGCAAAAGGGTCTATTGGGCTCCAGGGTCTTAAGGGCCCAGAATTGGACCCTCTTCATATTAGAAATGTCTATTGATGGGCTCTGCATCTACATAAACGAAAGACAAAGATAGTAGCGTGCATCCTCTAAAGCCCACAGCTAATAGTAATAACTCTCATTCGGGCACTTTTCTCAAACCGCATCAACAATGGGCGGATTGAAATTAGGACATTGGCCCATGAGACTCTTACAAGACAAGAGCCTAATAAGGTTGCATAAGTTATTGCCTCCCCTTTCACAAGTAGACTGGGATAATAAAGTGCTAATGAAATCAGTTCCGCATTATAAGCAGACTCACCTGGGTTTAAGAAGGAACTAAATATATAATGCAGATTGATCCGCGGTGACAACTTTGCCAAAACTACTTATTAGGGTTGTCTAATATTGCCTGCACTCCACGGTCACCTTCTATATGAAAGCTGGGACAATATTTTTGGGATCAATATTTATCGTATTTACATTTTCTTTGCACATCTGAGAAATGTTTGGTTATATTTTAGCTTTGTGATGATATTTAAGCCACAGAAGGTTCAATGAATAACTTCAATGAGTCATTACAGATGCAGATTAAGTACAAAAGTGTTTCATTCTGCCGTTTATTCACTGCAGCTCATTAGTTTTTAACAAGATTGTGGATTTAGAATACATTTTGTGGTTTAAATCTGCTCTTGGGTTATTGTGTCAATGGCATAAATTAGTTTCAGGATTATTGTTTATCGTCTGTATTTACTTCTTCAGCAATATTTCACACTTGATTTTAGATGGATGATATAACACCCGTCATGTTATTGTGGTTGAGGTGGTTTGGTTGCGTAATATCAACAAGGAACTACAATTTAGGAGTTATGACAATTTATGGGTTTTACAGGTGGCGATGTTTACATGCACACACCAAAATCTGATCATTATCTGATTTCTGAACCTTTAACAAAATGTAAATAACATGCCAACCAGGAAATGTGAAGCAAGTAATCCATATACTTGCATAAAACTTTGCTGTTTAAATGTAATTTTAATAAGCTTTTTAATCAGTTTTTGAGTGTGCATTTAACCACAGCCATTGATTAAACAAATAAGTAAATACACTTGTAAAGACTAACAAAACTGTGAATATGCCACTTTTTCCTTCACAAGTCGTTGATTCAGTCATAAACCAAAGTATTAAGATTTGAAAGTAATTATTTCATCTGTAATCTGCGCCGAAACAGAGCAAAGGATCATGGTCTATGTAGTTTTCTCTGTTTTCAGTTATTACTACACCATAGCAATGCATTTAAGCAAAGAGACCTGTATATATTCAATATAGTGACAACCCACCATTTTATTGTAAGACTTTTGCCGATAAGATATCACAATAATTCACTTGTTGTTACATCCCTATTGTCAATATACTTAGTGCAGTGCTGTTATTACTATGTGTAAAGGGTAGAGCCATACCTGCCAGGACACAGCCCCCAGTATGACGGTGGACAGTATAGTGAAAAAGACCAGTCGCTCGGAGATGAGGCAGAAGTGTCGAATGCCTCTGGAAGCCATGACCTGGTCCAGGCTCCTGGTCCCGGTTCTCTGCGCCCTCCAGGCCTTCTGACAGTCGCTGAGTTTGGTGTGGAAGCCCCAGATTGTGATGATAAGAATAATATGGCAGATAGACCAGAAGAGGCCGAAGAGGCAGAACCCAGGGATGACCAGATACCACTGCTCCAAGTAACCCAGCTGCAGAAAGGGAGAAATCAAACAGTCATTTATCACGGTCTAAAAATAGCCCTGATTCCAGACACCAGCTCATTATTAAAAATATCGATTATAGTTAAAACCTATTTAGAGGCAAAGAAACACAAACTTAATGGCCCCAGTGCAAGGCAATGCTGTGGGAAGTAATTCAGACTAAAAAACAAACCATGTCATTTTGCCATTGTGTGAACATATTAACCAGCTATTGACGGTGACTTCAAACCTGCTTTTAGGGAAGCAAATTAACATTTTACTAATTAAACTAGAGATTAAATTAAAATTTCCTTTAATTCTACTTAGTGCAATTATTTAAAATCATAATTAACTCTCGTCACCAAATACGCTTGAATGTGCACTATATAATATTTCTTACATGTACACATTTTTGACACTGGACTATGACTACTTTACAATACCACTTTATTTTAATACATTTTTAAGGTGTATTATCATGGGTTGGTTGGCGTATCAGTCTACCCATACATAAAATTACAAATCATAATTTCTAAACATACCTTCAGCGCAGCCAGGACAAAGTAGTATATCTCAATGACACTGAGAGGCAGTAGAGACAGAAGCCTCCACACTTTCCCCAAAGACAACACCGGCATCCAGCGCTCACACGGCCCCAGACCACTGAAATACACGTCAAGCAGCGGCTCACACAGCTGCCTGCCCAAATAGCACCCCAAGGCAAACGGGTTGGCTGAAATGTCCAGGGCCTGAAAGAAAACTAGGGAGGTAATCAAGGCAAAAGTGACCAGATTGGGTAAGGCTAGCAGCGACTTCATCCTTAGGTCCACGATGAGAGCTCCCAGGGCAACCACCAAGCCGACTATAGCTGCAGATTTTTGGAGGAGCATCGTGGTGCTGGCGATGGCGAACCCCAGGAGCTCTAAGAATTCAGCCGATGTGAGTAAGGCGGGTTTGTAATGCACAGAGTTACATATTCGCTCAGTCAGTGCCCACAGTGCCTTCATTATAACACATGCTAACAGTAAATAGTTTGCTACAAGTTCCTTTACATCTGAATCCAAAGCAGGGCTGTTGAGGAAGCACAGTAGACCAAGCAAGAAGCCGCCCCAGAGATGGAACAAACTGAGGCTGGCTTTCTCCATGGCAAAGTAATAGTAAAAGATGCTGGCAATTCCCATTACAAAAAGTCCAAGGATGAAGATGACCAAAATCATAGGCTCGCTGGTGACCTCCCATCGCACATACATGCCAACGCACACCGCCACCAGGAGGTTGATACTGGACAGGTAACCAAGGCATCGTACAGAGGTGAAGACGTCCACCTCTTTAGGGGCTTCGGCCGGGGTCAGCTCCTCTTCCTCTCGAGCCATTATGCCCTTTTGGTCAAACTGAAAAGTGCAGCTGCAATCTGTGTCTGTGTCAGTGAACTCTGAAGGCAGTGACCATGTCCAGATTCTCTTCACGACCAATGTGGGAAATTATGACATCACCCCCTAAAAGCAAAATGGAGAACATTGTCATTCACCCAAGCATTTACAATAGAATTTATATCATTCAAAATAATCTTTGGATATTTAGAAATTTTCTAATTTGCTTTAGCCTCTTACAACAGCCTGGTGATGACATTACTTTACTTACGTGTTCTTTACATTAAGGTTACGCCCGCAGTAACGCACACACTTTTAAAGTTTTAATATTACCACACAACAGTCCTTTAAAACACTCAATGCTTTAGCGTAATTTGCGAAAGGGCATCGTCAGTGTGGATCAATGTGGTTCTGAGTAAATCAGCCCCTGGAGGCACTCGACAGTAAACTTTGACTATGTGGCACAGCAGCAGCCCAAACTTTGCTAACTCACTAGCCACTTAGCTCACTTACGACGACTCGCATATCGCGTCAACGCATTTCTAAAACGCAGCAACAAATTCAGATATACCGCATCAGAGAATCCATAAAGTTGTGCACGTCATTGCGTTTTGAGGATAAAATATAGCTTACATATTTCTTGTTTAGATGATGACAGCAGCTCCGCTTCCGGGTATCACACTACGGTGTCTGACATGGCTCATATTACGTGATACGCGATACTCGTTTCTCAGTCTTTAAAAATGCAAACATGATGTGCTATTTTGTGGTGGGGGCTATGGAAAGCTCTAATATTTGCATGAACTAATAAAATATTTATATTAACTAGGTTAACATCTTAAATGTTAACAGTACAACAGACAACTGATTTAGGCTATTGTATTAAAGACTAGGCTTGCCCATTGCCTTATTTGGCACTGTACAATGAGCCTACTGAAACTGATATATAAGAGGAATAATTGTGTTCAAGATAACTCAAGCTACTGTGTACATGCATTTAGATGATCAGTTCTTCATTTTAGCATTAGCACACTTTTATATGTCCATTGGTCTTCCATTATTGACTTGAAGACCAAGATATAACCTAAGCCTATAGATTTTGTGAAGCCCAGCATGCAATAAAAACAAGCTATGTTAATTTTAAATAGCCTGTGGTATTGTATGGTATGGCATCAGTAGAAAGTGGCTGCCTGTCTGGAGGGCATATTCTCCTACTGCAGACTTTTATTCCTGTTTTTATTGCAGTGTGTATCTCAGTGTGCTGCTTTGATGTTCTCAGAAAACACAACATGGGAACAGACTGTTCTTTAGCCTCCTTCTCTTCTCACTATGCGGTCTTTGCTCAGTGCTACTGATGAGACGGCAATGAAAATTGTTTGGCTTTACATAAACCACAATGCCCCTCTATAATTTATATCATCACTATTTTCTTCTTTTAAACCAGCTATTGTATCTCTAGAATATAAGTAGATTCTGAAAAGAAGAACAAAAAATAATAGGTTATGTATATAAAAGCACAAAATGTTAATCCAAACTGTTAATCCAGGATGTAAGTGTAAATGATTTAAATGCAAACCACAATACTGTGAGTCCGTTCATTTCATATGCAGTATCTTATCATTGCTGATTTGGTTATTCTTATAACTTCTCCTAAACCTTGACCGTACAAAAGATTTGTGAATTGTTGTATGCCTCTAATTTTGAAAAACAGATTCTTATTTCATTTGGGGACAGCTGTTTAATCCCTCAGTGTTGCTGGTGAACTGGCCGGTGCCCACTGTGTAGTTGAACAAATGCTTGCTAATAAAGAGATGGCTGTGGCTGATTATGAGAGAAGGGTCACTGGGGGTTGTCATAATTTGTTCTTTAACTCATTCCCCATAATTTATTTCTGATCATCATAATACAACATATCACAGTCCTACCTAATTACAACTTTGACACTGTTCTCATGTATAATTGAACGATTCTGCAATCAAACGGTTTCTCCAAAATGCAGTGTTCATGTCTGAATTGGCTGAAATTGATTTGTGAGTGAGAGGGCACCAGAGAGCGCATCAGAGAGTGGCGTGATACCAGAGTTCATGAATAGTTCAAATACATATCGTGCCACTTCAAGGTTGAGAACTTGCAGACACAGCGAAAAGGACGTGAAAGGATGTTGAGAATGCAATGGGACGATCATACTGAGTTTATATGAGGACAGGAGCAAAACACTGAGGAGGATTCTGGAGAAAGAAGGAGACAGACTCTGGGGAATAATGCAAAAGTCACTGTCATTCAGACGCCTCCACTCCACCAACCATTCCCACAGACAAGACAACTGACCTAGAACACGTTAAGAAATACTGTGCCAAAAAGTCCTGATGAACTGGAAAACGAGGACAAATATCAATATATCACAATGGAAAAACCTAGACTATATCTCTTTGGAAAAGGTATAAAACCCTCACAGCCTGGTCATCATTCATCATATTCCTTAATCCCCTGTAATCTATAATATTATTATATTGTTGTTGTTGTTGTTGTTATTATTATTACTGTAGTTATTTTGTTACTATTATTACTATATACTATTACTGTTAGTATTAGTATATTATTGTGGTTGTGGTGGTTTTTATTTTATGTCTGTACATATTTTCTAATGTTGTATGTTATGTTGTAACTGTACATTTGTCACAGGGTGAATAAAAAAAAGAGAAAAAAAAAAGAAAGAAAAGAAATACTGTGTCACTATCATCAGGTGCATGTACATTTTCTGTTTGGGGGGTGTTATTATCTGGAATGTTCCATACACGGCATTAAACATATCATTTTAGCATGTCTTCAGTTGCCTCTCCATAGACCTGATCTGTACATTGGCCTCAAAGCACCAGCTGCTTTTTTAGATATTAAAGGCCCCATATTACGCTATTTCTGACCTACTCGTATGTTATGATGCCGTTTTCTCACCAAAAACACACCTGGAGTTGTGTTTTGTTTCATTCACACACACAAACCCTGCATGTTCCTCTCTCAAACAGAAAACACTCCGCCTTGTTCCACCTTGTGATGTCATCAAAACACAGGAAGTGCTTCCCTCTATATATCCCTCTGAAGTCTGCAGTGTAGAGGGTGAAGAGGAAGGGCGCCAGGACAGTGCCCTGGGGGCGCTGTCCTGGCAGCTGTTAACTTGAAAAGCATCACCTAATGACATCACAAGTTAGAACGGAGCATTTTGGGCTTTGGACAGACAGACTAATAATGCAGCGTTACTCAAACATGTGTGAATGAAACAAATTGAAATTTTGGGGAGGAAGTAGCAATATTCTAACATGACTGAAAGCTCACAAGAGTTAAATTAGCATCATTCATTAGCTTTACGTCTAATGCCTTTTTGTGGAACATTCTGGGCAAAGCAAACACATCTTCATAGACATAAATGTGTATTAAGATGTAATGTCAAACATATACAACGTATTTTTGCATGTACAGAAATAACTTAAAAAGCTACAGTGCAACCTCATCCATCAGTAAAACCAAGGCCTTTATAAAGGATTAAAAACAGCTTTATGCAGACTCACTGTAATCGTCTCTTTAGGTGCCAGCAGGAACACCAATTTTGGCTGAAAATTTCAAAAGTCAAAAAGGCGATTAAAATTAAGAAATTAAGAAACAATCATTTGCTCAGTTTTCTTCAAGTGCATTTTGTTAGGTGCTGCGTTATACAGAGGGACTGTCCGTGCAGTACAAAACAGCCTTTTTCACAGCATTCACAAAGTCATTTTAATCTAAAGACGGGTCAGTTTATATTTTGAACCATATTCCTGTGCTTTTTGCTTCATTAAACAAAGGGCGCTGTGCCTTCTGTGTGCTTTGTGAGCTGCTCTTACCCAATAAAAACATTTTAAGGACATAAGGACATTACCTACTTAGTTGATATTAGTCTGTGCACTTGCAGAGGATAAAAAAGTATGTACAGTTCTTATGAGGTAAAGAAGCAGCTAAAAAGTACAACTTCTTAAAGCTTTTTTAAAAAACACTTAAAAATCAAATTAGTGGAAGTGGAAGAAGGAGAAGAAGGAACCAAGGTAAGAGTACCATGAAATTATATCACTCAAGTAGATGAAAGTAGTGGTTCAAGAAATTACTCTGGTAAGAGTAAAAAGGTTTTCAGTGAAACCAGTTTCCAAGTTAACTGTTACCTTTTACTTTTCGTTCATTAGAGATTGGCAAATCCTGACATTATCCAAATGATTCTAGTGAAGGTGAATGGAGTGTCAAAACACAGTGGAGCACTTTCTGTATTACCACATGATGACATCACAAGGTGGAGTAGACGTGTAAATGAAACCAACCACAACTCCTGGTATGTTCATGATGAGGAAACAACATTGTCAAATAGATCAGAAAATAGTGCAATATGTGGCTCTTTAACTGAAGTTGTGCTACCTTCAGCTTTCTATAACATCTGCACCTTTTACCATCTAAAAAACAGAGAAAAAATCAAAGGTCGACTGTCTAAATCAGACTTGGAGACACATTTCCATGTGTTTGTCTCCAGTAGGTTAGATACTGTAACGGCCTCTCACTGTGAGAGCTGCAGAACATCCAGAACATCCAGAACATCCAGAACATCCAGAACATCCAGAACATCCAGAACGCTGCAGCTTGAGTCCTGACTCGAACCAGGAAGTCCGAGCACATGAGTCCTGGTCTCAGGTCTCTGCACTGCCCCCTGTGGCTCAGAGACTTTAAAGCAGCTCTGCTCCTGCACAAGTCTCTCCAGGACCGAGCTCCAAAGTCCATCTGTGACACGTTAGAGCCTCATGAACCATCTGCATCTGAGGAGCTCAGGGACCGGCCTCCTGTTGGTCCCAGAGTCAGGACTAAACTCGGGGAGTCAGAGTTTCAGATTCTGCAGCTAAAACCTGGAACAGTCTGAACATGTGAGACTCTGACTCTGTTTAAATCCAGACTAAAGACGGTTCTGTTTAGCTGCATTTGACTGAAAGGTTTACATTTTACATTCCGCACTCTTTTCTTCTCTCTAATTCCCTCTAATTTAATGTGCATCCATCCATCCATCTTCTCCTGCTTAATCCAGCTGGGTCACGGGGGCAGTTTGCTGCCCAATCCTCACAGCCCCTGACCCCCCCATGACCCCCTCTGCAGGTGGAGCCCACAGGAGGGTGGACGTCATGGTCCTTGATGTTAGTTCATAGGGGATTTAATGTCCCATCTCTATTTTAAAATTTTATGATGATTATCTATATTTTGATTTGTTTGAATTGTGATTTTAATGTTTTTTCTTATTCTGTAAAGCGCTTTGAATTACTTTGTGTACGAATTGTTCTGTACAAATAAACTTGTCTTGCCTTCTATTTTCAACAATAAATCACAACAAAGCTGAATAACAGGTGAATAAACACTCCAAAAATGAAAGTGTAGTGTTAGGTTTGGCTCAGTGTCAGTGGGGTGTGAAGGAATGCCAGGCTTCCTCCTCAGAGCACAGTCAGGTGAGAGACTGTTTGATATGCTGCAGCAGTTCTGCCCTGACACACGTGAGGCCCGCGCTGCCACTAGAGCGCTGTTCAATCACAGTTTCATCTTCACAAAATCAATGTGATGTTCGGAGTGGCAGACAGCATCAGCAGCCCAAATCAAAACCCAAAGCTGCTTAGTATATCCATCAAGGCCGAAATGAATTTTGGATAAGGGTAAAAAAGACATTGACTTGAGTTGAGAGAGAGGACAGAGCACAGAGGAGGATTCGGCAAAGGGCTATTGCACATTATAGTGTGAGGCATGAGCCCACCTGAGCATTTCCATACAATTCATCCAGCCTAGTGATAACTGCAGCTGATGCCATCCACATTCCCTGTTAGTGTGATGCTAACTGTAGGCACTGCTCTGTCCGAGGCTCTTTAGACTTTAATCTGAGCTTTTTTTTTAACATAATCTGGCCATTAAAAAGTGTCTTGGTTGAAACTACTACAACAGAAAAACTAAAAAACTACTGATTTGTGCTGTTAAACAAGTCGCTCAGACAGAACTCTCTTGTGTCACCATAGTAACTGCTGAATATTCTGCTGAAGACATGCATGCAGAACGACACCAACGTGATGTCCCTGTAAAGTATTGCATTTTATTATTTTTACTTAACCTTTATTTAACCAGGAAAGTCCCATTGAGATCACTAATCTCATTTTCAAGGGAGTCCTGCCCTGCACACACCACTTTCACACTAGGCAATGTGGGTGAAGTGTCTTGCCTAAAGACACAACAACAGTTTTTGCCACTGGCGCCCCCCTGTGGCACCTGGAATTCCCAGTGTCTCCATCCAAGTCCTGACCAGGACCTGCTGAGCTTCTGAGATCTGACGGGATCAGACTTTGACAAACTGGAATGACCACAATGCATCTTGGGTTCAGTAGAGCAAGAACTGAAGTATTCCAGACACCTCCATTTTTGTTGTCGTTTTTTTTAAATCCTTGTCCTATTTTTTGCGTTTAGTTGTTTTATATGGCTAGTTGTTTTCTATCAATCAATCAAACTTTATTCATAGAGCGGTTTTCATATAAAAAAATGCAACACAAAGCGCTTTCTATCACGTATCATATTTAATAATTGAATAATAAAAAGCCTTTCACTGTTTTCTCTTGTTTAGATGCACCACATTTGGGCTCTTGAAAAACAAATTCCAAGTTTAAGACACTTCTCCTCACCTGCCTGTGTTAATGTGGTATGTGGGTGGGAGGTGGTGGTTGTACAGACATACATTTTCAGCCATGTCTCTGCGAGTCAGCTGCGTCCGCATTGATATTTGCTGTACTACTGTAACTCTAACACTTTATCGATTCACATTCGAGACGCCGTGTGATTTTGCATTTGACCCATTCTCCAATACCACTGGCGCAGGTCAAGAGCAGAGGGCAACTGCAGTCCACGTCAGGGCTTCTTTAGCCGGAGGATTGTGCCCGTCGTGCATGTTTTAAGTTGATAGCTTGTAAATGAGTGAATGATTTTGTGTCCGCAAAGTACACTGCAGAATTTCAATGTATTTTTTAGTATTGATTGCATCTGTCAAAACATTATGCTTGATTGGTGTGTAGGCAAACAAATTGACTTTCTCATTACCCCAGGGGCATTCTTTATCCAGCAAATTCAAAAATACAACCATCACTCTCCGAAGCACCACAAAGAAGATAAGCATGCGGAGAATACTGACGGATCCCTATAGAAAATCAAATGATAAAATGTTTGGCTTTTTCCTGCATACCTCACATCAATATTCACAACAGCCCGAGACCTTTTTCTTGGACCGAGAGCGGAAAACGAGGTGTTCGTTGCCAGAATGTAAAAATAAATCCCCCCTTTTTCCTGATTAATGTTGAAAGGAAGAGGAATCGAGAGCTCAAATTCACTTCCAGCGTCAAAGGCGACCCATCTGGACGCGACAAGGACAGTGGCTCATCTGCGAGGACACTCTGTCATTTTACAAGGATCAATTCAAGCCACTATCGCACTGTTTCATTCCCTGTCAACACGGAGCGCGGCGCTCATACACGGGGGCTGTCCTTCAGGTCGGGGCCAGGATGAAAAGGGATTCTGGCATCATGTGTATGTTGGTTTTATTTATTTCTCAACCTAAAAATGCAAGATGTGTGCAGGTAAATAATGGCACTAGGTTATCCTGCTGTTGATACTTTGCAGCTAATGTCATTTGGATGTTTAAGCTTTGTTTTAACACAATCTGACCAGAAAGAACTGAGTTAGTTGGAGCTATAACTAACTATTTTGCACTGTTAAACTAGTCCCGCTCCTTAGCATTAGAAAACAGTTTTTTAAGTTAGTCACTTTCACATTTTGGTTGAAAATAAAACAACTGAACAGGACCATGAAGACTCGTACTGACCACAGGCTCCTGAAAATGTGCTGTTCAAATCCATTTTGTATTTTTTTCTTGCGCTTTCAGCCTTTTTTTTTGTTTTTTTGAGATCGTTCGCTAATGTCCATGTGTGGATTGTGTCACCGTGGTAACAGCTGAACATTTCGCCATACGGATACATGCAGAACACCCCCAGCGCGACGCGACTGCAAAGCATCAGTTGGTTCCTTATATAAAATTCTGTATTTATTCCTCACTCAAGGCCACTGCGGCAGCGAAGATCCCAAATGTGTATCCTGAAAAATAAATACATATCATATATTTTTTATGGTTTCCTGTTACAAATATGGTGAATGTAAGAAACGTTGTTGGTCTTCCGTTATTTCATGGTTTTATATTTAAAATAATATGAACAGTTTATGTTCCAGGAGCAGCTTTGTCCCATCAGCTCATCCTTCTGAATAAATTATAGGAATTTGTTTTTTTTTTTAATCTTTTTTGGGGATTTACGTATTTATTTATATCCAATTTTGTGAGCCAGTGTGAATGAGTTGATTATTTGCCATGTTATTTTTATTGTTTTTATTGTTCATGTGCTGATGCCAACCTGAAAATCCACCTACGGCTACAAATAAAGTAAACTGAAAATCGCCCTGGATGCACATTTTGCTTATCTTAATCTCTGAAAAATGCATTCCAACCCAATTAATTAGACTTTTTCAATTATCAATAGCAGACTTTTGAAACTTTTCAGTGGTTGAACACACTGTCTGAAAAACCCAAAGAATAAAGGTTCCAGCACAAATACCTGACTGAGTTCAAATGATCGGTGTCTGTATTGGCATTTCTCATTGCCGCTGCCTTCACCTGAGAGCACAGAGCTTCTTTATTCTCTGTGATGTTTGAATAAAACGACCAGTGGAGAGCAGTGGGGCATCGCACATCTAATTTACTCCTTTGGCTGGGATCATCAAGCGACGTGACAATGACTTTTTAATAAGGCGCCATTTTACTCCCACTGGGCTGTGACTATGAGAAGTTTGATTCATTAATTGTGCCAATAAGGTACAATCATAAAAAACAGAACATTTTGTCCCCTTAATATGATGTCATAAGTCTACACCTTGATTGGAATTGGAGAAATAACCTTGGTTATGATCTATAGCAGAATTTCTTAAATGGTGGTAATATGGAGATTGGTGATCTGCACTATATTACAGTATTACAGTAAATGACAAAATAAGACCGGGTTTAGCTCTGCTTTACTCAGTGAAATCCTGTTTTAGTCCATTTTTTTAATCCTTATTCACTGCACTACAAAAAAGGATTTTCTAGCATAGTTAAACTGTCTTGAATTAAGCAGATTCATCTTAAAAGATCAATTTTAAGATTTTTTTTAAACTTAATAACATTTTAGGGAGATTTGAGGTGAGACTTTTTTTTTACTAGTTTCAAGATATTCCATCCTGATTTATCTTATCTCGATATTACAACTTATTCTAAGCACTTTTTATATTAACTCAGTCCAGGTTAAGCCTCTTTAACTTCCTTCTCAAACCAATAAGGTGAAAAATCTGGCCATAAATACTTGAAACTCGTGTTTTCTGCTTAGAACAAGATTCGTATTTCGTCTTGTTTTAAGAAAACTTGGTAAGTGAAAATTTCTTACTGCACTGGCAGAAAATTTCACTTAAAATCGGGCATTTTTACCTCAAAATTGGTATTTTTTTCTTATTTTTTGATAGGCCTTTTGTGCAGTGGTTTTTTAAGGTTTGCTCATTTAATGTTATACTTTACATTAACACATATATGAATATATTACAAAAACATTTCTATTTCTATTGGTGAAATATACAATAAAATAAATGAATAAATAAAGTACAGGACGTTTTAGGGGCATTGGTAAGACACTATTCACAAACCACAAGATCTTTTGTATCTATGGTTTTCATAGTGATGAAATATTTGCTCTAAGTCAACAAACATATTCTGTGTTTTGAATGGTGAAAAGTTCTGAAAATGGCATCTATAAACCGACGGGACTTTTCTTGGTTTCTTAGTGTTTTTTTTTTATTACATCTCTGCAGCAAAAGTATCCTTGTGTACATATTTTCCTTAAATTATTGGTGACACGCTTCTAACCTCCATTCTTTTTTACAGATGCATTTTTTTTTACACACGCAGTTTCACAAATCGCACATTTGACTTTTGGCAGTGCCTCCTCTGTCCATGTCTTGTAATTGTCCTGGATTAGTCAGCAGTTTGCAGACTGTGCTGCTCCGGCCTCTCCCCAGGCTTCTCCCCGCAGCTCATGGATCTCAGGCTCGAATCCGTTCAATTCTTCATCCTCCTCTCTTATCTGCAGCTCCACCGCACCCACACAAAGTGGACTTGTACAGGGAAAAGTGCCAGGCAACAGGGGCGGCGCTCTGAAGTCTCGCTGTGCTTTCTCAGGTTTAACAAATCAGCATCTGTTGGCCGGTCTGGCAGCCAAAAACCCACTGACTCCAGCCAAGATAAGAGAGACAGGAGGAGAGGGATGCAGAAAAACAGCATGAAATCTTCGGCAATTTAAAGGAGGGGGAGAGGGATTACGCAAGGAAAGGTCACATAGGAAGAGTGCTAGGTTCTGTCTCTAAGCAAATACCAGAATGAATATTTTTACTTTAGTATTCAAAAATAGAACGACTCCTGCACTCTGTCTAACTTGCGAAAAGTAGACCATTTGTCTGATGAAGACCGAGCTGTCGAAATGTTGCTACCACTGTAAATAAACCTCACTGTTTGCAAGTACGTGAGTCTTTTGACGTCTGATTTTGACAAGCATTACACACGCCCTCTCCAATGCACCTGGCTTCAGAAATACAATGTGCAAAGCAAATTTCTTTTCGGGTCTGGTACAGGCTCTCGTCAAATTGGGGCTAAACTGGAGCCAAATCAGGACTAGACAGAGAAGTGAGGCTGCCAATCTGCACCATCGATCCCGACCACTAATCACACACTGCATCTGTACTACTCTGCAAGACGGGTGACGTGTCTTGCCTAAGAACACAAAAACAGGAGTTGGAAATTTGTCCTTCATGCTCCGTCTTTTTCGCATCATGCTGTGTTCTTGTTGGAGCAGATATTTAAAAACACTTCAGCGGGTGTCACCAAACTGTGGAAGTCACTATCGATTCAGTTCTTTATGTTCATGTCAGAGGAAACGTTTCTTTGCTGTGGCGGTGTAATTGTTAAGGCGTGGCTGACGTGAGTTCAACTTGAGAGCGTGAGCAGAGAAACCAGCGTGAAACTGCTTCAACAATCAAGGAAATCTCAGAGGTAGTGTTTAGTGTAGTGGAAAAAACAAACGCCTGTCAAACTTAAAGGTGTTATGAAAAAATAACTCTTTAAGCTTTAAAGAAGAACTCTGGCATGTTTGAAGCGAAAGTCCGGTGCTAGAGGTGATGGAATTCTGTCAGAAACCAAAAAAATGGCACAAATCAGTGTTTCCTCGGTGGAGATCTCACTGTGGCAGTGAGTCTGTCAAGGAACAAACTAGTGTTGTGAATTGGGGCAAGCTCTTAACTTGCACATAAAACGGCAATTTGCTTCACACTGAAGAAGCTTAACACCACTTTAACCCATCTTACAACAGCCACGAGTCTAACAAACCAAACGCTCTGCCTGGTTCACTCATTAGTGTCTGCAAACGTTATAAAACAACTTTATAAGCAGCCGACTCCAGCGGCGGCGAGCGGCTCGTAGCCGCAAGAAGCAACAAGTGAGGATCGACTACTGACGGTGAAGAAGAGAAACTTAAAGTTGCTGAAAGAAAATGGTTCGGGAATGTATTTTGTGATCGAGTCTTTTGGGCTTTGGCCTGTGCAGTGGGAAATCAACAGAGGTGAGGCTAAGGCTGCTTATAATGTTTCCAGACACTAATGAGTGAACCAGGCAGAGCGTTTTGTTCGTTAGACTCGTGGCTGTTGTAAGATGGGTTAAAGTGGAGTTAAGCTTCTTCAGTGTGAAGCAAATTGCCGTTTTATGTGGAAGTTAAGAAGTTGCCCAAATCACTTAATATGTTGCCTTGACAGACTCACTGCCACAGTGAGATCTCCGCCTAGAAAACACTGATCTGTGCCATTTTTTGGCTTCTAACAGAATTCCACCACCTCTAGCGACGGACTTTAGCTTCAAATGTGCTGGAGTTACACTTTAAGCCATGTTAGAATGTTTTAACCTCTGCAAAAATATAGCTGTTGAGTTTTGTTTCATTCACACATGTTTGAGTAATCCTGTAATCTGTCTACACCTCCACCTAGTGATGTCATGATCAAGAGAGAAGTTTGAGGGAAGAACTCAGGGTAAATCTGCAGGGTTTGTGTGTGAATGAACTGAAACACAACTCCATGTATGTTTGTCATGAGGACACATGATGACGCACAGATCAGAAAATAGAGTGATATGGGCTCTTTAAGGATGCTGGTTCAAGACCCGACCACGACATCACGTACTTTCCATTTTTAGGAGTAATTTGCTATTGATACTTCGCAGCCAATGTCATCAATATTCTCTGACGGGTGTGATGCTAATTGTAGGCTCTGCTCTGTCTGTGGCTTTATTCTGTGATGCAGCTGAAACTACGACAAGTGAGCTGATTTGTGCTGTTAAACAACTCTCACACATACAATTACACTCTCAATCTAGCATCATCCAGTAGTTTCAGTTACTCAGACTAACTGTTTTTGTTGAAAACTCCTAAAACACTTAAACCAGACCGTGAACACTCATATCACTCACATACTCCTGAAAATGTGTTGTGTAAATCCATTCAATCCATTTTTTCTTGAGTTTTCAGACAATCGTAAAACATTTTTGACAGTGTGTTTGCTAATGTGTGCATTGTGTTACCATGGAAACTCCTATTTATTTATTTATTTAACCTTTATTTTACCAGGCAAAACATTAAGAACAAATTCTTATTTACAGTGTTGGCCTGGGCCAGACGCCCAAGGGAAGGTGACGGGGAGTTAAAACAATCAGATATTCAACATCCTTCATTAGTAAAACAACATTTACATCAGTCTCTAAAAACCTCCTTTAGTTTCATTAGTAAAACATTTACACACGTCTTTAAAAATGACCTTCAGTTTACATTTAAAAGCGGAAAGAGAAATGAAAGAGTCCAGTTTAAGTGAGCTTTGAGCCAAATTCAGCTCACCTGAGTCCAGCAGACAGTGGTGTGTCCTAAAGGCAGCACTAACAAAACGGACTTCCTGCTACAGCTGTTGGATGGATCTGCAACTATCTCACAAACAGAACTCATTGTACTAAATCAGATGATATGTGCTCTGATGCTCTCTCTGTGACAAAAGGAGCGCCGCAAGGCTCTGTCTTGGGGCCACTCCTATTTTTTTATTTATATTAATGATGTTGGCCAAGATCTCATTGATACAAATGATCCCTTCTATGCTGATGATATGGTTCTTTATTGTTTTTCCAAAACTCTTGCCACCAGTGTTGTTACATTGCAAAATGCTTTTAATATTGTTCAGCACAACTTTCTTACAATTCGACCTCTCTTTAAATGCAGACAAGACCAAACTAATGCTATTCACAAAGACAAAGAGTAATTCTCAGAACATTCCTCCTGTTGTTACTCTTCAAGGGACAAAAATAGAAGCAGTTAAATCATTTAAATACTTAGGTATTTTAATTGATTATCGTCATTCTTCTAAAGCACACAGTGAACAACTGATTAAAAAGCTAAGACTGAAAATTGGCTTTTATTTTAGGAACAAGTTATGTTTCTCTTTTAATGGAAAAAAGAGACTTGTTGCAGCAACGTTTTTACCCGTTCTAGATTATGGAGATGTTATTTATATAAATGCCCCAACCCAATACCAGGCGTCTCTGCGATTTATCACAAACCGTAGCCTCGGACACTGTGGACTGTCCACACGTGTTGGTCGGGCAGCACTGGACACTCAGGCTAAGTCACTGGTACATGTTCATTTACAAAGGGATTCTGGGGCTGCTCCCTCCATGTCTATGTACGTATATTCAACATAAAACAGACGGACATTATGCTCGGCCATCACAAAACTCTTTCTGTCCTGAGTGTCGCACAGACACTGGTAAAGTGGCATCTCAATATTCTGCACCTTCAACATGGAATAATTTACAAAAAGTCTTGAAATTACAAGAACTGACTTCAATAGTTCAGTTTAAATCTGGGTTGAAAGGTTTGGAAATCAAGTCTACGATTTGTAATTTGCTTTTAAGAATCCATTTTGTGCTGTGTTGAAATGTCTGTGTGATGTAATGTAAAAAGAGATTAGTGAATCTCAATGGGACTTTCCTGGTTAAATAAAGGTTAAATAAAAATAAAAAAAGGATCGCAGAATGGTAAATGGTAATTTTGTGAGGTGACTTTTGGAAGCAGGTCGATAAATGATGTCACCATAGTCAAACTGTGGAAGAACGGACATCTCGACAACGGCACGTTTAGCTGGGATTGTAAAACATTGTAAAACAGGAGCAGTTTCTGTACAAAAAACCCAATTTAACCTTAACCTTTGCCTGTAAAACAGTGATGTGATGATGGAAAGCTAACGTACTCTCTAGCCAGATTCCCAGATATTCATATTCTGTAACCTGCTCAAGGCTGGTTCCATCGGCTGTGCTCAGACAAAGTTTGTGAGAATTAGCAGTGCATAAACATAACACCATTAGAGATACATGTAGAACACCCCCAGCACGATGTCACTGTGAAATATCAATATGTGGAGACGACTACGTACAGCAGAACATGGAGGTGCCGCTACGTCTTAACCGAAAGTGTCAGGATCTAAACAAACACACACACGAGGCGAGACATCTGCTTTTGCACGTTCTCTCACTGCCGGTGAAAAGGGAAACAGGAAAACACAGGTGGATGGCTGTAAAGAGCCCATAGAAACGGCGTATTTACCGCAGTCTGAGCTGGAGGTTCAGAGCTGCTACACTCACTGATGATGATCAATGAAAAACGTTAGCGCGCAAACTTCTGCGTGAGCCTTTCGGTCTGGCTGTTGCAGGTGATTGCGAGCGACAATAGCAAATATCAAACATTATGGATCGTTACGCTTTGAGGTTCGGAGCCGCCGCTTTTCAAATAGTCATAACAGAGTCGCACTTGCCCCACGGATATGAAAAATCGAGCCCTGATAAGTAACAGTCTGCGGGTGGAGCTACTTCGGGGGGACTTGTAAACGCAGGAAAAACGTCTGTTATAAAAATGTGCTAAATCCTCCGTTGACTATATTAAGCGATATCGACTTTTGTGTGAGCTTTGAGCCGTTTTAAAATGCTGTTACCTCATCAGAAATATGCTCAGAGTTGTGTTTTGTTTTATTCACACAAGCTTGAGTCACATTTTTTATTAGTCTGCCTACATTTACCTTTGGTTCAGCAGAGATGGGCAATTCTGGCAATTCACGCTCTTCCCCGTCGAAATAAGCTACCATATGTTTTTCCATTGACAATTGTATAGATCCAATAAAACAAACCTCCCCAGTTTTACTTCATATTTCTTTGGATTAGAGACAGTGGGTTTGATGCTGTTTGCAAATGATAATCACGTTTTATACCTTAGTTATGTCAAATTTCAACTCATTTACATGGTTATGCGTAGGTCATTTTGACATTATTATGCCATCAGATAATGCTCCCACTGTATAATCCCCATTATTCACTCATTTATATGAATTTTGGTGGAGGTAGCTCATTTTGACAGGCCTGTATCTTCTATCAAATAAGGCTCCCACTATATAAGAGAAAGAAAATACTGGAAACACTGAAATCTTTATATTAAATAACATTAAATCTATAATATTTAACACTAATATCATAGGCTACAGCGTGAATTTCCTATTATAATATAGTGATATTTTATTTATACAACCCTGTAAACATTTTCGACACATGGAAACAACATAATAATAAAAAGAAATCCAAACAATTCAATCTTCTAACGTAGGTGTTCTGCACACGTCGTCGCGTATATGCTTAACGAGTCAAAACACAATAAAACCAATAGATTTTAAAAAATTGTTACCCCACTTCTGCCTCGGGAGCTCAAATCGACAGGACACCGGGACTGAAATTGTCCAAATGATTTTTAGTAAAGGTGTATGCAGTTTAGAAACACGGTGGAGCTCTTTCTGTATCACCAAATTACATCAGTGTTTTCTGTTTGAGAGAAGAACTCAGCGTAAATGTGCAGAATTTATGTGTTAAACGTGTGGGAATGAAACAAAACACAGCTGCAGGGATGTTCTGTGATGAGGAAACACAAACTGTGCAGAATCGGACCTCATTTGTCTGTGATTATATAAGTAATACATTCTCCCACCTTCTGTTTCTGCTTCTGTGTAATGTATAAATGCAGATCGTGAACTTCAACCAGTGTAATTCTTTCTCCACAGGAAAACTTATTGTTATTTGTAGTTGTTTGAACTGAGCTCGGTAATGTGCCTTTTATAAGACAAATGTTCCTGTAAATAATGTGACTGAGATGTGGTTCTGTCTGTGTGAGTGAGTCTCTGAACTGCTGCTTTTACTCAGATTGTTTGAGTGTAACTGCCTTGTATTTTTATTCTTGTAAATCAGGGGCTGCAGATGGAAACTGGCTATTTAACTGTTTTTATGAATTTAACCCTCGAAGACCAACGGTGTCGTCCAAATCCGGATTCGTCAGTTATTAATGCTCGTATCTTGATTTACGAACAAAATAACAAAAATAAAAACTGCTTCATGGTGTTTCCTGAATTTCACCACCGCACAAATGACAGAATGACGGCTTCATTGTCGCAAGGTGTTTCCATTATATATTTGTGTTCATGAGGGAGCTCGCCTCTCCACAGACTGGACTTGTAACTTGACCTCCATGAAGATAAATAAGTGAATGCTGTGAAATATTCCAAGCAAAGTAACAACACATCACCATAAAGGCAGACCCTCCACCATAAAAAATAAGAAAAAAATACCCATTTTGAGGTAAAAATGCCCTATTTTAAATGAAATTTTCTGCCAGTGCAGTAAGAAATTTTCACTTACCAAGTTTTCTTAAAACAAGACGAAATATGAATCTTGTTCTAAGCAGAAAACACGAGTTTCAAGTATTTATGGCAAGATTTTTCACCTTATTGGTTTGAGGAGGAAGTTAAAGAGGCTTAACCTGGACTGAGTTAATATAAAAAGTGCTTAGAATAAGTTGTAATATCGAGATAAGATAAATCAGGATGGAATATCTTGAAACAAGTAAAAAAAAAATCTCATCTTATTAAGTAAAAAAATCTTAAAATTGATCTTTTAAGATGAATCTGCTTAATTCAAGTCAGTTTAACAATGCTAGAAAATCCTTTTTTTAGTCCATGCCTGATTTATTTTTCCATATTTAAGCAATTTTTTCTTGCCCCAACTGTCTGCATCTAATTAGAAACCCAGAATCAGGAAGTGCACAGTTAGCATGCTAATTATTGTTACCATTACCATGATGGCAAAACTCCAGTCTGGCTTCTAAAGCTGTGAAACCTGCTTATCAACTTGCCATAAATAATGATCATACTCAGCATGGATAAGGTAAGAGAGGAAGAATTTGGACCACTGCAAATGTTTTAAAGTTAAAGAGGAACTCCAGCACGTTTGAAGCTAAAGTCCGTCACTAGAGGTGGTGGAATTCTGTCAGAAGTAAAAAAAACGGCACAGATCAGTGTTTCCTCGGCGGAGATCTCACTGTGGCAGTGAGTCTGTCAAGGCAACAAACTAGTGTAGTGATGGGGGCAAGTTCTGAACTTCCACGTAATGAGTGAACCAGGCAGAGCGTTTTGTTTGTTAGACTCGCGGCTGTTGTAAGATGGGTTAAAGTGGTGTTAAGCTTCTTCAGTGCACAAACTGCCGTTTAACATGGAAGTTAAGACCTTAACTTCTAAATCACTACACCAGTTTGCTGCCTTAACAGTTTAGTTTGTTGCCACAGTGAGATCTCCGCCGAGGAAACACTGATCTGTGCCGTTTTTGGCTTCTGACAGAATTCCACCACCTCTAGAAACGGACTTTAGCTTCAAACATGCCGGAGTTCCCCATTAACTTCTGTTTTTAAGATTGTGAAAAACAAACAGGTGCAGCACAGGAGCACAGCAGCAGGAGCCAGTCTGTCGTGTCACTTCCTTCAGCCCATCAGCCCATCCTCGTTGCTTCATACTGCATACGGACGGTGCCTCGAGGTGAAGGTGAGTGAGCTAAGCACTTTCATGCATCATTAGAGCCGTGATAACAGCGCACGAGGACAGCAGAGAGAGACGCCTGATTGGTTTCACAATGACTCGTACAATACATTTACTACAAAGGAATATTGGGCTGATAATGCCACACGCAGCATCAGGCTAATCCCAGACCTGAGCAGAGTGTAGTATTGTGTTCAATCCCCTGTCAGCACATTTTGGAACATTTTCAGCACTGATGAAGCATTTGTAATTTGTGCGAATTGTCAGTATGAGACTAAAATGACCAAGTCTAAACACATGGGGACTGACACAACAGAATGGTGCTGAAATCTACAGGCAACTTCAAGAAAACACTAATGGACTTAACCCGCGAAGACCTACGACATCGTACACGATACCGAGGAATATGTTTTCTATAACCGCGCAGAACTTTCTAACGGTAAAAGACAGAAACGTCCTTTTCCCCTCTGAAAGTGCAGACATAGAGGTTTCCGTACATTTCTGCGGCTTTATCCTACGTCACACTCACGCTGTGTGATGACGTGAGCAAAACGAGTGTCCAATAGGAACTTTGTTTTCCCCAAACTCATGCGCTCCGTCCATTTTGATCGAGCCAAACTTTGCCAAAGAGTGAAGTGAGTCAAGATGGTCGACTCCTCTGACTGTGTGTGTTTATAACGAGGGAAAAAGTCGCTCTAAGTGGAGTTAATTCTCACACACATGGAAAATGACACATCTTGGTGTGTGTAATTGTGCATCTCTTTCTATTTTTATTTAAAGGTTTATTTCACTCAAAATGAACAAATCCAAATGTAATAAACGTCCTGGAAATGCAGAAGTGCTGTGGCTCTGGCCCTGGACCTGACAGGAGCTGTTTCCAGGACTGGACCAGGAAAGTCATGGAGCCACTGCACTTTTTTTGTTTTTAGGGCAATAAGGAGATTTTTAATTTACTTACAGACTTGAGATTTTGCATTTTTGTAGCTAAGGCCCTAAATTAAGCATTTTTAATGTCCAAAAAGTTGTTTCTACATATTTGCTGTGTGTTTTCTATAAAAGAGTGTGAATTTAATTTTATTTTATTTTCAGTTTTTTTCATCTCTATTTCTGGTCCTGTAGCTTTTATCACAGCCTCATGACACAACTACAGCAGCAGATTGTGAAATAACAGGTTGGACTGAACAAAAGGAGGTAGAACACTTCATTAGGGGTAAAAGGGGCAGTTTTAAAAGCAAAATTAAGAAAAAAATCCAGGCGAGGAGAAATGTACTAAAATTGCCCTTAGGTCTTCAGAGGTTAATAAGGACTTAGATTTTAAGAGTCTAGTGTTTTCTTCAGCTGGAAGTGCTTCTGTGTATTTCTAAGTACATCCACTTTCACCACCAGATCCAAAGCAGTTCATATCAGTGCTCACATTTCCTTCCCTACCTGCTTTTAGTCTGTGCTCTTACTGCTTTAAAATTGATTTACAATTACAACTTAATCTTAAACCTGCATAATCTTTTGCTTATTCTAAAACAAAATCATATACGTGTGTAAATCAGAGCAACATTTCTTGAACTGTGGTGCAAATTGTGTAAACCTCACCTAAAAACCACTGGCCGCAGGTGCTGGGGTTTTAGTGGTGAGTACTGATATCAGAGGGAGTCGTTCATTCATATGTATTTGTTTGTTTCGAACTGTCAGTACAAAGAAAAACAGGCTTCAACATAAATTACAGCAAGAGCTCCGCCAGCGGGGCAAAATACGCCCGTACTTTGAATTATTGTATATAGAATTCTAGAATCGGAATTCCACCAATCAGATTGCAGCAACAGAACTTAAAGACACTACAAAGCTTTAATGTGTCAAAGCTCAAAGAAGCAGAGAATGTGGGTTGTTCTCGCTTTCAGCAGCAGAACATTTGAGAAGAGAGTTCAGATCTTTCATGAAGACAAAGCTTCAAAGACTTCAAAGCTTTGAAGTGTCCACAGACGGACGGACGGACGGACGGACAGACGGACGGACAGACGGACGGATGGACAGCGCCATACCATAATACGTCCCGTCTTACACAACGGGCGTATAAAAACCAAAAAAGTTCACATGATGAGCTCAAAAAGGAGCGGGAAGAAGAAAACGTATTAAATCCCACCCCTGTCTGACCCACAGGACATTTGACACAGACAAAGCTTCTTTAGGCCTGATTTTCAATTAGTACAAGAAACAAAAAAACAAAAAACATCGACAGTGACGCTGCGTTTCAGTTGCAGGTTATCAGGCCGACTGATCATATGTGCAGTGAGCATTTTTAAATTGTAACTTGACATTGACAAAAACACTAATACCAACAATGGTAAAGTCCATTTGGGTTTATTTACAACTAGATTCTGTCGTAGGATTTGGCCCCACAGTGAGGCTACTGCTCTGAACATAAACAAATGGACCGTCATTTACAATGGTTTTGAAGCAATCATAATAAATTAACATCAGAAAGGCCGTCAGTGAAGTCATCTTTTCATATAAGCAGAGATTGTGTTTAAGGAAATGTTAAATACAAGTCTTACGTATTTTACCTTTACATATTAAGCATATGCACATGTCCGGCTACAAAATAAAGATCTGATCCACTGAAACCAGGGCTACATCATAGTTTTTTTCCCCCAGTTGCTTTGTCGCGCTTCTCTCGTGAAAAACAAGAAGCAGTTCAAACAGAAAACACTTTTCTTAAAATGTGCAAACTGCAGTTTTATATTCAAAACTGATGAATCATCCCCCAAAAGCAAATGTAGATGTAAACCTCATGTGGCTGCGTGCACAGTATATACTTCTGCTGTCTCCACTTACATCGAGAGACCAGCCCATGACACAGGATCACGTGTCTGAGAAATGATCTTCTGGTTTCTGTTCGCAAAACACGATGAAAAGAGCATTTGTCTAATTTCAGAAGCAGAATAAAAAAATGTTTTGCCATTGTGAGCGAACAAAAATCCACAAACTAAGAACTTGTCCCTGCATTAAGGTGCAACACAAAACAAAGAATAATTTATTTAATTAAATATAAGGGCATGCATTAAAATAAGGTAAAAATAGGCTTTGATATAATACAAAAAATGACTATAGAATAAATTAAATTCCACACTGCAAAAAAGGCCTGTCAAAAAATAAGAAAAAAAAAATTATCAATTTTTGAGGTAAAAATGCCCTGTTTTAAGTTAAATTTTCTGCCAGCGCTGTAAGAAATTTTCACTTACCAAGTTTTCTTAAAACAAGTTGAAATACGAATCTAAACAGAAAACACTAGTTTCAAGTATTTATGGCAAGATTTTTCCCCTTATTGGTTTGAGAAGGAAGTTAAAGAGGCTTAACCTGGACTGAGTTCATATAAAAAGTGCTTAGAATAAGTTGTAATATCGAGATAAGATAAATCAGGATGGAATATGTTGAAACAAGTAAAAAAATCTCATCTTATTAAGTAAAAAAATCTTAAAATTGGTCTTTTAAGATGAATCTGCTTAATTCAAGTCAGTTTAACTAAGCTAGAAAATCCTTTTTTGTAGTGTAAGGGCAGGCATCCAAATAAAGTAAAATAGGCTTTGATATGCAATACAAAAAATGACTATAGAATAAATTCAAATCCAGACCTTATAAGGCTCCTGGCCCCTGTTTCAGAATAATTTCTCGGTTTCTTCCACTTCCCTGCGGTCACTTCACATTGTTCTATATGTTGCTACAGGCTAACAGCTGAGCTACAGCATCCACAGGGAGCCTATGGGGGAGCTGTGTTACTTTTTTAAGCCTGAAGTTTCCCCTCTGGAGCCATTACAGATATAGTATGTTCAGCGTGTCCTTTATGAATGGAGAAGGGTATATGAGCAGTGTTTTGTGTCGTACGCTTCGGGAGGATATGCCCTTGGCTGTGGCTCCTCCATTTAATCCAAACCAGTAATGTTAAGTTTCAAGTGCCTAACAGAGCACTAAAATGTTTTATCTTTAGTCATCAATATTTTAGTACTTCCAGCTTTCTATCCAATGAGAAAATGCATTAAACTCTTTCGTTTTCACCCTCTCACATGCATCATATGTTGTGAAACAGTCAGTGTGGTGGAATGTAATAAAGGCACTGTACTTAAAGGTGCATTGTGTAACTTTTTGGTCAGGGGTCCCTCACCTGCTTGTTTCCATGGATATTGCTCTTCAAATGTTCCACAGTGTGAACTGTTCTACCTTAAAGTTATTCGATCACAAATGGTTTAATAGCTCAAAAACATAACGTCTCCATGGAGAAAAGCATTTCACTGCAAAAAAGCTACCAAAAAATAAGAAAAAATACTAATTTTGAGGTAAAATTGACATATTTTAAGTGAAATTTTCTGCCAGTGCAGTAAGAAATTTTCACTTACCAAGTTTTCTTAAAACAAGATGAAATATGAATCTTGTTCTAAACAGAAAACACGAGTTTCAAGTATTTATGGCAAGATTTTTCACCTTATTGGTTTGAGAAGGAAGTTAAAGAGGCTGAACCTGGACTGAGTTAATATAAAAAGTGCTTAGAATAAGTTGTAATATCGAGATAAGATAAATCAGGATGGAATATCTTGAAACAAGTAAAAAAATCTCATCTTATTAAATAAAAAAATCTTAAAATTGATCTTTTAAGATGAATCTGCTTAATTCAAGTCAGTTTAACTATGCTAGAAAATCCTTTTTTGTAGTGTTGACTGACCATCCAGCTGAAAAGTTACACAATAAACCTTTAAGTGTACATTTGAAGTATCTATACCATACCTAAGAACCTTTTTAAGTGGATACTTTAATTTAACTTCACTATATTTGAGCAGGTATCTGTACTTTCTACTCCACTATTATTATTAAACAGAACTGAAAAGGCTGAGGGTTTATTTTTAACACATTTGAGCAAACAAAAAAATACAAATAAAAACAGCTGGGAAAAAATGATCAGCTCAGTTGTTTGTACTGAACAAAATTCAGCATAAATCTTTATCAACATCGCCACATTTGAAGCCTCAGAAGACCTCAAAATCTGAGTGAAATTCTTTCTGCTCTTTTAAAACGGGCACTTTAATACTTTTATTTCAACTGATTTTTTCATGTGATACTTTACTTGAGTATTTTCTTTGCTCCGGTATCTATAATTTTACTTATTTAACAAAATCGAGTTCTTCTTCCTCCACTGTGCCAGTGTCAGGCGAAGGTTATTCTTGTGTCCGCTGATCCATGGGTTTCAGAATGGCTAAAAGTTAAGACAGTTTCCGTGGCAATTAACAGGTCAAAACTAAATATTCTGTGTTTGTAACGGTAATGGTCAAAAGTCCTCAAAATGGCACCAAATACAGGAAACAGAAATGGTATATGTTAAATGAGAAATGGCCACATACAGCGTTTACATAAAAAAAACATTCACACATTCAGACATCAGTGTGTCCGGACTCTGAGGCTGAAGTCGTCTCTGACCAATGATGTTTATGTCGAACGCTGGATTTGAACCTCCAGCCTCAGGATCAGTGGACAAACCATAGACCGTATATCTGAGTGGACTAAGCTAACCCGTTAGCCGCCGCGTGCCAAACAGGAAGTGCTCCAGGAGGCTCTTCCGGCTCCTTCACATTAGGATCTTCTCGTCCCTCTGTCTGTACCTGCTGCTCTGAGCCTCGTCATTCTGGACTTAAACTGTTCGTCTGAAGCCGCCACACAGGATCCTGAACTTTCCATTTCTCTGTTTTGTTCCTAAATCAAGATCTGAACATAAATAACGGACCAATCAGACGCCTTCATTCCCCGAGGTCCCTCCCCCTAGCGTTAGCAACAGGTTTGATTGACAGCTCGTTTCGTTGCTAAGTAAGTTCCCTTCCCGCTTTCCCCCGAGTGACGATTTCTGAAATAAAATGACAAAATATCTCAAACAGTCACAATATCTAATGTGACTAGAATCTGAACGAGCAGAATTTAACGAGCAGAAAGTAAAGTGAATTTGGTTAAATTGTGACTCTGTTGTTGTTCGTACGTAACAGAACAAACAACATAAATCAGTGACTTAAACTATTTAAAGTTTGCTGCTAAAAGCTCAAAGTTTCTTCTTCTTGTGCAGAATCAGGTAAATCCAGTGTCCTGCAGGTGCAGAGTATCACATCCATAGTCCGTATATATGATGCATCAGCTCTGCCAGGAGGAGGCGCCACATTTAACCTCCTCACTCATGATTGGCTCTTGTGTTGCTATGATACTCGCGGGAGGATTTCCAAATATGGACCTGGCTCCAGATTCGCTCCTGTAACCGTGGCAACAGGAGCCTCATGTGAGCGACGCTGTGGAGACGTCACACTCACTCAGACACTCAGAGATACAGGATATGGGACAAACGCTCTCCGTAGTTCTGACAATAATTATTTTATGTTCGATTCCATTGGACCGTCCTGTGCATAATGCTGCACTGTTGTCTTATTTGAAAACAGTGCCAGCGTGCATCTTGCCAGTTGGCTTGTATAAAAACTGGCATTGTTTCATCACATCGCAACTAATGGAATTAAATTTACATAAAATAATAGAGATTTTAAAGATGCAATGTAAATGTCCCCAGTTAACATTCACAGTATATTCCGATACAACAGTGTGTTCGTGCAACGGCTCAGTTAGTTTATCCATAGGTTTTTTTGTATATAAAGTGCCCATATTAGGCCATAATGTTGTTTTCCTCAACAAAAACACAATACAGGAAGTGCGTCACTGTGTTTTTAAACTCCGCACACCTTCACTATAATCATTTGGATTATTTCAGACCTGGAATGTCCCATGTCTAATGAACTAAAGGTAAAAAGTAGCTGTTAACTTGATAGCTGCCACTACATGACATCACAAAGTGGACCAGAGTATTTTGAACTTTGGAGATGCAGACAGACTCTAACAATAAAGCATTACTCAAACATGTGTGAATGAAACAAAACACGACTCCAGGTGTGTTTTTTATGAGTGTTACGTTTCCCAGGTCGGGGAAAGGGAACGCACAAAAAAACCAAGATGTTGTAGGTTTAACTAAGAAAAGTGCAATTTATTTACAGTGAGGAAAGAAACAATTGACCCAAAAAAACAAGGAAGGGTAATGGGAAAACAAACAAACAAAGGGGTTTAAATAAAAGGGATTTACTAAAACAAGAACCCTAACTAAGTACACCCAACACGAAGAGTTTAACTAATGGTGCACGAACATAACAAAGTGTCTCAAAATAATAACAGCTTTACAAAATCCAAAAGAGCCCAGCAGCATCCCGGCCCCATCCAGCAGCATCCCGGCCCCATCCAGCAGCATCCGGCCCCATCCAGCAGCATCCCGGCCCCATCCAGCAGCATCCCGGCCCCATCCAGCAGCATCCCGGCCCCATCCAGCAGCATCCCGGCCCCATCCAGCAGCATCCCGGCCCCATCCAGCAGCATCCCGGCCCCATCCAGCAGCATCCCGGCCCCATCCAGCAGCATCCCGGCCCCATCCAGCAGCATCCCGACCCCATCCAGCAGCATCCCGGCCCCATCCAGCAGCATCCCGGCCCCATCCAGCGGTCGTCTCCCGCGCATCCGGGTCCAGGGCTCATGGCCCAGATGCCGAGCACTCACACAGCGAACAAGAGGAGCAACAGGAACACACAAAAACACACACAAGGGCTGAGGCCGTAACAAGGAGGTAACAGTGTTCTAATGTGGCTTAAATCTCACAAGAATCCATGTGGTGTAATATAGGACCTTTAATATGATTGGCTCAGATGCACTTTTTGAAGTTGCTGCTTGGTTACAGATGCTGAATTTAGCTGATAATATTTGATCAAATCTAATAACAATATAATGACATTTATACACACAGAGCAAATTTCTGACAGTACATTTTGGAGGAATGTCATATTGGGATTAGTTTGAGGTAACCAAAGACAGCTACACATTTTCTGTTGTTGAATCAGGGTCTTAGTGGCAGAGTTAGTGGTTTCCAGAGCAAGAACAAGGACTTTCATGCTCTGAGCTGCTGTGTAACATCACCCGTGACAGCTCTGCTCCTCCAGGACCCACCTGACGACACCTCGCTGCAGTTTGAACCCAGTGTAAGGACAAAGAGACTGTGTCAATAAAGAACATTTAAAAATACCTGCAAAATTACAGTGAAAAGGCCAAGCTGACAACTGCCAGCGAACGCTGCTCCAGAGCTACTCCCATGACAAAACTTAGCACAAACTTAGCACAGCATAAAAGCATGAGCTTTCTTTTTGATCAGATCTGTGGAGAGGAAACTGTGCTCACAGTGTAAAAGCTCGATTTTCACCTATTTTAGAGCAATAAACACATCTGTATCTGAATGAAATACATTTAATGCCCACTGATGAAGAGAAGACAGAAAAGTTACACACGCAATTAACATTTTGATTGATTGATTTTGAGCAAGTGAAATCAAAACATCAAAAACAACTTGTACATTAATGTATACACATATACACATACACACATATATACATACATATATACATATGCAGTATATGCTCGAAAGGGAGCGGGAAGAAGAGAAACTCACTGACTCTCACCCCTAATTTATTTCTTTATATTAAACCATGTGTTTGCCGTCATTAATTCAGTCTTTATAGAAGTATATATTAATATTATTTATAATTGCTTTGTATACTACAGATTAATATTATCAATGACATTAAAGAATATTCCAATGTTATTACTAAAAATCCCAACATCATAGATAATAATATCCTTATTTTATCCTTATTTTTAAATAAATAAAAATAACATAGTGCCACAATCCAGTTTTTACTACAAACATTCTAAGTGCTTATTTTTTTCAGTAAATTGTGTTTGAAAGTATTCCTCTACAATAACCACAAAATATAATTACAAACTTTTAATTGACTTTCCTATTTGCATATGCACCAATTTTCTCGTTTAGACCAGTTTTATTAGTTCTTTCTGGACTGAGCTGAGCCTTTGTGCCGTAAGCCAGAACCTTGAAGTAACACAGTCGTCTATCGTCCATTTTAAAAACAAGATTAATGATTGTTGACTCTAATCAAACTCCCTGCGCTGAGTCTACACCTCCTAACAGTTGCGTATGGTGCATAATTTCTCCACTTTTGGTAGAAACTCATTACACATCAAGGCCCAACTGCTCAGTGCTTGATGTAGACGGCCTCTTACATCACAGAGATTCACAGGGAATGCTAAATCAGGTAATTAGGCTTGGCAACAGGCTGAGCAGTGTAATCATTTCATAAGACCAGTCACTTTGCAGAAAAAGCCAAATCACATGAAAAATACCAGTGGCTAGACGTTATGCCCGCTAGTGTTTGTTTTAAATTAATAATGTCTAAATAATTACATATTGGTGGGTGCAGTTGCCATTTCAGCCTATAGGGGAGTGAGGCGTAGTGAATAGAAAGATAAACTCTGAGAGATGTCAATAATGTATGTGATAATGAGAAAATGTGGAAAAAATATATATTATGTATTTTATTTTAGGTATAGACAAAGGAGGTGGTAAGAGGAGCGGAATGAGGGGAGAGGCTGAAGAGGCTGATGGTTCTGCTGCTGTGGTGTAAGTAAAGGGGAGAAGGGTTTGGGTGTACACATAGCAGATTTGAGTAAATAATGGAGCCAAATGTATATACCGCATGGCCGTTTCTTCTTTCAGCACCATGGACAGCTCCCCCCACTCAACTCTTCAAAATCAAATCAGGAAATGCTTGAAACGTGCCAAACACATCATTATATAGAATCAAATTGAACAAAGTGATCATTGGCACAACTTTTGCTAAAGCTTCCAAAGCAGAGACTTGGAAACACTTTTGAAAGAATGACTTTAAAGTTTAAATAAGACCTGCAGCCTTCTCCAAAGACATATGAGATCTAAAGCAGTTCTTTATATTTTGCTAAACTCTTAGCATAGTGGTGGAGGAGTATATAGCAGTAGCATGTGGTGACTTTATGGGTATAACTAGTGGACATTAAACTTTAGTCAATAACAATTTAATAACAACTTTTTATACGTACTAAATTGCAAATGTGTATATTTATTCTACTGACATATTGAATGCAAATATACTGATATTTGGAGTCAAATTAGAGAGAGACCTACATAGTTTATTAATATTTGTGTATATTGGACTGTATTTGACACCTTGTTTGTACAAATGGTCCTATTTGTGGGCCATTTGTTTATTCAGCTGAGCCTTCAGTACTATTGTTGTCTATGTAATTATTATTATGCATCTAGAAACATAATGATATGTATATGACAGCTCTACAAGTGTGTAATGCACTTACACAACAGCAGCCTGATGTGTCATAAACGTCCCCTTAAACACAGCCCTGTGTTAGAACAGCGCACTCACACTCACCTCTCACAGATCCAAAACCACGTCTGAAGAAACGTCCTGTATTTCCCTGAAGCGGAGCAGGTCCAGAACACACACATGTGTTCCTCCACATGTGTGTTGTGCTGTTATTCCACTAACTCTGTCGCTCCCTCATAAACCTGTCAAAACCTGATCTCAGGTCTCGTTCCTTTATTTTCATTAGGATAAGTTTACGGGGCTGTGTTTTGTTCAGGAAGGGCCAGCGGTGCACTGGGAGCTTCCACAGCCCTATATGGGGCTGGCCTGTCCAACGCACCGTCCTTATTTTAAGTTTGCCGGCTCACCGTGGTCTTTTTCCTGTGTTACTTTGTAGTTTTTTTGGGCACGGGTTAAGGCTTCTTTTGCTTAACTGAAATCTTACCCTTTCTTCAGAGACCCAAGGAAAAACCAGCACTTTTGAAGATGAAGAACTTAAAAAAATAATAAATAAAACAAATGTTGAGCTCTTACGTTTGTGGCCGTGTCCACTGGGAAAATCAGGAGTCTCAGTGGGCACCAGTCACAAAAACTGTTGTTGCTGTGTCCTTAGTCAAGGCACTTCTCGGCACTTCTCTGTAAAGCGTCTTCGTGACATACGTCTGTGAAAAGCGCTGTATAAATAAACACTTAAACACACAGGGCAGCAGCCGGGAGGTCCAGACTTCCCTTTCCACACACACTCTTGTCCTTTATCTTATCCAAGCAAGTACATTTGATATTTTAGCGAAATATGCGCCAATAATGACTCGAAAGCTTTCAAAAGTGGCAGGTAGGCAGAACTCTATGAATACTTCCCGTGTATTTGTTTGGTCAATAATCAAAAACTCAAGAACGCGTTTTGCAGACTTACACAAATTTGCCCTGAGTCATTCTTTCCTTTGTTGCTTTGAGTGGCGTTACGGGAGAGTGGCCAATCACCGGCCCCTCCACGAGAGAGAAAGTCCGAGTGCAGCGTCCGAGCGAGGTATGCGGAGCTGTCGCCACGGTAACACTCCCATCACCCCCAAAACCCTGAAACAGCTGTTGTGGTGCGATGCCTTTATATTCACGTCATGATCTTTGCGGAGAGTAAGGAGACGTTACACCGGTGTAAACCAAAGAACTCTCTATTCTCAAAACACCGTTATTCTGCTGGATACTTTACCCCGGTTTAGAAAAGCAATCTTATCTATTGCCTCTCCTTGCTGGTGTTTCCAATTTTTTTCAATATTTTAAATGAGTTTACTCCTTTCTACTTCTGCAGCTCCTGTAATATCTGGGTTTTGGATCACTTCCCAACGTTCTACTACATTTAACAAAGACAGAGGGAAGAAAACATGTATGTACATTGCTGAAGTGCGTATTTCGGTGTTTATTGTAAAAATGTGTTTCATAATTTGTAGGTTATAATTAGGGCTGTCAACGTTCTTGTTATTCACCAGAAAATATCACACTCATGTTTTTTTTAAACACAGATTAAACACATTTTTGAACGCACACGCTCCTCTATGGAAAGCGCGGTGGTCCTGAAAGGCGGCGCAGGTTATTAGGTCAGTGATCAGGTCCATACGCAGTGACTGGTGCTCAGGGCAAATTTCTCTTCAAAAAACTGCCCCACGGGACTTTGGATAAACTAAGGTAGTTTGCAGATATCGCAGCGATGAACTCTCTTTCCACAGAAGCACAAGTTTAAAATACCGTCTTAAAGCAAAACACGGGTTTGATTCAGCGGCAGGAACGACACTACTGCACCAACAACAAGCCGAACACGACAACCTGCGGCAATGTCGTCAACAAAACTACCAACGATAGAAAAATGTCAATAATAGAACTTTTTGACAGTAAATTGCATCTTTGTCAAAATATTTTGGTCTTTTTTGGAAGAATAATTAACTGCGATTAATTGTGATTAATCAAAATTCTAAAGTGTGATTAATCTGAATTATAAAATGAATAGTTTGAGAGCACTAGTTATAATCTTACATTTATTATCTAAGGACAATACAATAAATATGGGAAAAATTGCCCCTATGGTTAAAGGGCCCATGTTATACTGCTTCCTGTCTCCTCATCAAAAACAGGCCGACCTGGAGCTGTGCTTTGTTTCATTCACATGTTTAACACACAAATACTTCTTAGTCAGGCCGAGTTCTTTCCTCAAACAGAAAACACTCCAACTTGTGGTGATACAGGAAGTGGTCGGCTGTATTTAAAGCCCTTCACCAGGTTCATTTGGACACATTCTGCCCTGAAGTCTCTATGGACCCAAAGGTAAAAGGCATCTTGAGCTTTGCAGATGCAGACAGGCCAATGATGCTGCATTACTCAAACGTGCGTGAATGAAACGAAACACAAAACAAACTTGATCTTCAAGACTGTCCATAACTTGGCCCCTCCAACACTCAAAGAATTCATCCATCTGTCGGCAGATCCGGCTCCAGGAGGAACCCGAGGAACCACAAGAGGACTGTGTAACACCCCGAGATGTAGAGCGGCTTTTGCCCAATCGCGCTCTCATTTTAAACAGTGGAACAGTGTTTCAGCCTTCAGTACAGAGGTGAAAGCTGTTTTTTAGAAAAGCAAACATGTAGCACTATTAAGAATGAACTGTAAGACCAGAATGTGAATGTCGACTTTGCAATGAATGTTTTTTTTTAATATACCAGTTTTTGCTGGTGAACACAGTGTGTGTGAATGTGCTGTGTGAATGTGCTGTGTGCGTTGGTGAGTTTGGACAGAAGCTGCATGTGGAAGCATCAGGGTTGTGGCTTTTATATCTTGTTGTGTATATGTAATTATTCCTTGTTGACTCCTCCCCCTGAGGACTGCAGATGGAAATGAGCTGTGAAGCCAGAGTCTGGTACAAGCGTCTCTGCCATTGTGCCGAATGCAGTTGTACATTGTCCTAATAAATGAATAAATCAAATGAAACTCCAGATATGTTTTTGCTGATGTAACATTCTAACACGGCTTAAAGCTCACAAGAGTCCAGTGACCCCATCTACAATCTGAACACAGCCATTATAAATATGTATTCAGTCCTGCTTTGCTGCTGCTGCTGTTGCTTGTCTACTGTAGTCGGCATATTCTGTGCAAAATTACACTCCACTTACATCATCTGCTTTGACATGTTTAATATGTATTACGCATCGTGCCGTCACTACCTGCAGGTCACGTGTAGTATTATTATTGGACTTAATTTCAGCTAGAAACCGATCACATCTTATCTGTTCCTCATGCGCCAGTTTGGTTGGAACACTTGAAAGAAAGTGTGGATTTTCAGCGTAAAAAGGGAGTGAGAGATACGGAGAGGGCTGGGGGGTGTTGAGGAGAATGAAAAGAAAAGAAAGAAGAATATATGACAAGCCTGGGGGTATGTGAGGATTTATAACCAAGTGCAACCTCTGTGAGCAAATACAGCGCTCCAGATGAAACTGAATGCCTCCTGTAGGTCTGCATATACTGTGCAGGAATATTACATTACATATTCATTTGATACTGGAGAATTAGTTTGATGTAAAAGCGCAGAGAGTACAGCTATTTAGCTCAAAGTACATTTCATGGCTGGATTTTATTGGCTCAGCGTTCTTTCTCTGTTCATCCTATCCCGTTCTGTCCTGTATTAAGATAGAGTGACTCCTGTGAGTTTGTAGACATGTTTGTTACTGCCTCAAAAATATCATTATTGTGACATTTTATCTTAGATTTAGAAAGTTCTCAGATGCTCCTGGATGCTTGTCTCATTTTTAAAGTTCTAAATGGGCTTGCACCTCCACCTTTAAAGATTTTATTAATAAAAAAATAAAAAAATAATACTGGGATAAACACCAGAGCATTAACAAGAGGAGACTGCAATATACAAAGGCGCAGAACCAAATTTAGCCAAACTGTGGCATCTGTCAGAGGCTTAAAATGATGGAACACACGACCAGAGCACATCAGAAACTGTGGACACGACTCAACCTTCAAAGAAATCCTGAAGAAGTGGTTGAAAACGCAGCAGTCGTGTTCTCACAGACGACTGTCCATTTGTCTTGGGCTCTTTATACCCGAGACTGAGGCCCTTCTATTGTAAACAGTGTAATATAGTGTTATTGTGTTCTCATGTTGTGTGTTTGTGTCTCACTGGTGTCATGTCTAAATGTCTGTGTCATATTGAATGTTTCATGTTTGCACCTCAGGATAATGGATGGAATTTAGCTCCAGTGTAACTCCGGCATATTTATGTGGAAACTTTTTTGTAGACGCATTGATTAATATGTACTGTACTAACACATGTTATAGTCATCCTGGATTATTTGTCTGTGTACATCTCCAAAGATCAAAATGCTCTGTTCCACCTTGTGATGTCATGAAGTGATAGTTTTCAAGTTAAAGGGGAACTCCGGTGTTACAGCTTTTCTTTGATTTGTGTTGTGTGTGTTTTATAATGTCCTGTTTTTTGTCATGTGGTTTCCTGCTGTTTGAGTCCTGGTCCCTGATTGGTGGAGCCCCTGGCCACGCCCACCTCACCTCCAGGCTCCGCCCCCTGTTTGAGGAGATCAGCTTCACCTGTTCAGAGCTGCTGGTCTGTGTGGCCAGTCGGACATTTTGTGTCTGTGTCTTAAGTTTGTACTTGACTTGGGGAAAAAAGGCACTCGTTTTGGTGTTTAATGTGTTTAGTTTGTGTCTTTCATTTGAGTTTTCATTTCTCGTTTGTTTGTCTGTTTAGTTCTTTGTTGCATGTTTAGTTTAGTTCTTGGGCCTTTGTTACACTTTTGTTTAAACCTTGTAAATATTTGTTGTAAATATGTTAGATCCCCTTTGTTTTGCTTAATTTACCTTGTACATTCCTTTTAATTAAATTACCTTATTTATTCCATTATTCCATCTTGGTTTTTTTGTTACTTCCCCTGCCCCGAGCAGAGCTGGGTCGCAACATCCGGCACATTTGAAGCTAAAGTCCGTCGCTAGAGGAGGTTGAATTCTGTCAGAAGCCAAAAAACAGCACAGATCAGTGTTTCCTCGGTGGAGATCTCACTGTGGCTGTGAGTCTGTCAGGGCAACAAACTAGTGTAGTGATGGGGACAAGTTCTGAACTTCCACGTAAAACGACAATTTGCTTCACACTGAAGAAGCTTAACACCACTTTAACCCATCTGACAACAGCCACGAGTCTAACAAACCAAACGCTCTGCCTGGTTCACTCATTAGTGTCTGGAAATGACAACTTTATGTTTTTACAATGTTTCTAATACCATTTATTTACAAGTGAATTATATTTTTTTTAAGCTCTAAAAAGTACATTTCTGAACCAACAACTTTCAGTTTCTTTTCTTCACAGTCAGTAGTCGATCCTCATTTGTTGCTTCTGGCAGCTCTAGTTGGCGATCGAGTCTTTTGGGCTTTCACATGTGCAGTGGGGAATTAACAAAGGTAAAGCTAAAGCTGCTTATGAGTTTTATAATGTTTCCAGACACTAATGACTGCCACAGTGAGATCTCCCCCGAGGAAACACTGATCTGTGCCGTTTTTTGGCTTCTGACAGAATTCAGCCACCTCTAGGAACGGACTTTAGCTTCAAACGTGCCGGAGACTTTTATGTTTTGTTTGCAATTCCAGAGCTGAAATGTTCTAGTGAAGGTGTCTGGAGTTTAAAAAACAAAACAAAACCCAGTGGAGCACTTCACGTATTACCACATGATATCATAAGGTAAAACAAAGTGTTTCCTATTTGAAAGAACAACAGCAACAACTAAATATGCAGAGTCTGTGCGTTAAATGTGTGAATGAAACAAAACGCGACACCAGGCATGTTTCTGATGAGGAAACAACACTAAAACATGGATCAGAAAATGGTTCTGGGCCCTTTAATTAAACTGATACAACTTTTGATAAGTATTGACCGCAGTGGACGGGCAGTGTAGAAAAGTGCTGTTTCACTGAGGCTCTGACCCAGTTTGGTTATTGTCAACACTTTTTCATTTGCCCCATTTTCATGCTTCTCACACGGCCAATTTGAGAGGAAAACGCTCCCAAATGTACATCTCCCGCTCATGTAGCACCCTACATGTAAGGCTGATTGTTTTTTTAATAATCTAAACAAATTAAATCAGTAGGGGACAGGGGGTAGGTGAAAACTGAACATTTCTGAGCCTGAAATGCACGACAATACAAAATTACACATGTTCAATCTACTGTCTCGATCCCTTAAAGCATCAGTTATACCCGTCCCTTATATTTACCAAGAGGAAAAAGTAAAAAAGCTGGTTTTGAAATCTGATTCTCCTCTGTGCATAGCTCGTTCCTGCGTATAATGAGAGTGGATCAGAAAGCAGAGGCTCTCCAAAGGGTTCAGGAACAGATTCAGCTTGAATTGAGGTCCATTTTAACGTGTTTTTTTGTGGAAAGAAAGACCGATTTTTAAGGGGTTAAAAGTCTGTTTTATGTAATGTCCCCTGATGGGTAGACTCATGAAAGGAACAAATTATATTACATGATGACAGTCTGTTTTTCTAGGTATTTTTGAGCTATAAAACCGCCTATAATTGTGTAAAAGTAAGACCGAACTGTTTAATATCATACATTCCAAGCATTCCAAGTGCTTTATGTCCACTTTAAGGTCTTATTTTGAGCCCTGACATTCACAGTATATTCTGAAGTGTCTTTTGAAGCGTTCTACAGAAGAAAAAAACAACATTGTAAATCAGATATGGTCTTTGTTCAGCCTTTTTCACTCCTCTGCTCCCCAGTTCCCAGCAGAGCTATCAGCCTGTGGCACGGTTCAACTCCCGCCTTAAAAAGCAGTTTGTTCTTTTTGTTCTGTCCCAGCATTTTTATTTGGAGATGCCATTTTACATAGGAGAAAAGAGAACGAGAGAAGCGTGTGGCGTGAGTTGCAGGCCGGTTTTTGATCTGCGCATAAGGGGACAGTGGTGCGCGAGAGGTTTGTGTCATCGTTAACTATCCTTGGCACAAAAAGGAGGTTATGTAAAAGAGCTGGAGCAGACTGCTGATGTCCGCTTGTTCTTCTGATTTAAGGACTGATAGCGCGAGATTTATGATACAGTTCCTACACTGTCGGGGCAGCAGTCATAAGTTTAAGACACAGGTCCAGTTCGGAGTCTTTTTAAGTATTACTCAGCACTTCTAGTCATTTAAAAGTGTCTAAATATAAAGTTTGGGCCACGCTTTTCCATTTCATTTTCTTCTTTATTTCCATGACTATTTACATTGTAGACTGTGGTATGGACACAGATGTAAACTAGACTTAGACTTAGACAAACTGTATTGATCCACCAGGGACACAGTAGGTCACACATCACATTATATTAGAATAACAAAGAGTAAAAAATATATAAATGGTCACAATAAATTCTAAATAAGTAGCAAAAAAGATAAGAGACGGGTGTCAAATAAGGCATAAATATATAAATGTATGTGTAGTCAAAATAAAACAGAAGAAATAAGTAATAAAAATACCTGAGCTATATACAAGAAAAACAAACAAACCGAATACATTTTAAAATCGAACCTTTGATTTGAAACCCGGTTTGTACAAATGAACATTTCTGGAGACTTCATCAAGAAGATCACTGAGAGAAAGTCAAGGGTTTGCAGGAAGGAAGGAATTGAATATAAAATGTAAAAATATATATATATTTAGTTGAGTTATTTCACTTTTTTTCTTTGTTATGTCTTTCTTCATATCTTGCATAATTAACTTGAAGCCTTCTGTATGGAAATATCATGTAGAAAGTCATGAAAATAAAGAAAAATAAACAAACTTTGGACTTGAACTGTTCTAACCTGACAAGCTGCTGGTAAATACATACGGGGAGTGACCAAATGTTACAATAAGTATTAAAATATCTCCATTAATTCAATATTAAACTAAATAAAAATCTGTGACTCCTGTCCTAGTCTCTGTTGGGACGGCTGATGGTGGTCAGACAGTCAAAGGCACTGACGTTTGTGGAAAGTTATTTTGAAGTGTTTTGTAAATATCAAACTGGCATATACGAATGTGGCTTCACTTGAGCGTATGTGGCATCATTTAAAGATGCATTGTGCAACATTTTCAGTGACGGGTCTGCCATGTGCTTGTTTCCGTGGAGATCATTTTACTGTCTCTGAACTGTTCAGCTGTATGCAATTCATTTACTAGTGTTTTTACATCATAAAATCTTAAGCCCTGTTCACACAGGATAAGTAGAACCTGGGGACGTCTGGTCATTTGCAAATTCCCGTAAAATACTCTTTTTTTACTGAAATTACGACTGGATATGTCCTAACATCACATCCGTTTCTATCTGTTTCGTGCTAAGTAAGTAAATGAATAAAGTTTGCGAAAAAAAAATAAGAAAAATGTTCCTTAGCGCTGCTACACACGTCATCCAGGTCAACATCAGAATTGTCTCTCCTCTTGGATCTCTTTCGTTTTTTTGTGGATCGGTTTCCATGTAGAGACTATGAGGCTGTTTTATAATTTACCCCTAAAAAGCTCAAAACTGCTCATCAAAATTTCTTCCGCAGCCTCCATTACTCAAGCCGAAAAGAGATATAAAAGGCACAGTGATATAAAATGCATGCAATATATAGAGAAAAGGCCCAGGAAATAAAAGGAACAGACAGAAAAGACTCAATTACAACAACAAACACTGAGCTGCAGATTCGCACAGGACGAGTATTATCAGGACGTCTGTGTTTGGTGAAATATCGTAGGTCATTTGCGGCGGAATTTTTACTTTACAAATTACAGACGTGGAGCATTCGCACGGGATTAAGATCTCAGACGTCCTCCGCAATTATTACAAATCACCAAAGGTCCACAGGTAAAACTGATCCCGTGTGAACAGGGCTTTAGTCTGAGCTGGACTCGTCCCTGCACAGACCTGACAAGTCACTGCGTCTCCGGTGTCTCCTGCCCGTCACCACAGCAATAGATAAGATAAGATGTCCTTTATTTGTCCCACAATGGGGAAATTTCAGTGTTGCAACGCACAGTAAAGAGAACAGCAAGAAACAGTAGCAGCAATAGAAGCACAGTTAAGTTAAAAATAGACAAACACTATAAGGATCTATAAAGATAAGGATTATAAAACTATGTATCATATAAATTACTATCTTACATTATTGCACAGGGTCCCAGTATTGCACAGGCAGCAGAGTTAGCAGTGTTCATCGTAAAGTAAATTGTAAATGTAAAATAGATGAGTGCAATATCACACTGTGGAATATTTCATTTCAAAGTTTTCTCCATGGAGACAAGCAGACGGCAGATGCTCCACTTGAGAAGTTACACTGGGATTTATATTGAAACGTGATAAATCAGATGAATCACTCTTGTCTCCGCTCTTTATTCATCTTGGCTGTTGCGCGAAAAGGCACAAGTCGTCTTTTAAGATCCCCCCCCCCTCCTCTCGCTCTTTGTTGACTTCCATAAGGCCAGTGTTTGATAATGACATCTCAGTCTGTGGTCATGACTCAACCGCAGATGGCCGACACAGACTCTCTCCTTCTCCTCCCTCCCGCCGTGTCCCACTTACCAATAAAGATCTGTCTGAATCTGCCTGAATCTGTCTGAATCTGCCGAACACACAGTGAAGTCGCCCCATCAAACTCAAACCTGCACAAAAACTATGGCAGTCGTTTGTGCTTCGTTTGTGCTGCAAAAAGTTTTGTTTGTGTGATTCTGGTTCTTCAGATATTTGCAGTTTTATTTTCGGCCGATGACGTCGTCCAGAACCTCAGAATGTGAAATAGAGCTCAAAACAGGCAGAAAATGATAGAAAACATTTATATTTGGTTTGTGCTGTGACAGTTTCATTTGTGTGAGTTTATTTCTAAAATTATTCATTATTATTTCTGTGGTAATTATAGGACGTCATTTCCGCTCAGCTGACGGCGACAAACTCCACAAAACTGGTGAAGAGAAACGACCTGAGGTTGTGGAAAAGTCTGTTTCAATCTTTAGTCATTTGCTTTTGATTCATATTTTATAATATCACAGACTTTTCCTCAGCCTCAGGTCGTTTCTCTTCACCAGTTTTGTGGAGTTTGTCTCCGTCAGCTGAGCGGAAATGACGTCCTATAATTACCACAGAAATAATAATGAATAATTTTAGAAATAAACTCACACAAATGAAAATTGTCACAGCACAAACCAAATACAAACGTTTTCTATAATTTTCTGCCTGTTTTGAGGCTGTTTCACATTCTGAGGTTCTGGACGACGTCATCGGCTGAAAATAAAACTGCAAATATCCTAAGAACCAGAATCGCACAAACAAAACTTTTCGCAGCACAAAACAGCACAAACGACTGACTCCATTTTGGGCGTTTTCGAGCATTTTGAAGCTTCCTGTGGGACTGACCCCAGTTTGACCTGTAAAAGAATCGTTAATTTCTCCCAAACTAAAGAAGCACAAGAGAAACTTTCCACAGCACAAATGAAGCACAAATGACTGACAGTTTTGGTGCAGGTTTGCGTTCGATGGGGCGACTTCCTGCTGCTCTGCTGGTTCAGATCAGGAGGGTTCGACTCCATCGCCGTGTGCAGGTGCAGGTGCAGGTATAGATGCCAATAGTTTTACTTTGTTGACTTTAGGAAAATCTTTGTATTTCCTGCAGTGTAATAAATTAGTTATCATGAAAGTTGTATTGAAAAAGTCAGTAGAGGATTTGTATCTCTTATGTAGTGAAAAAAAGAGTTTATAACAAGCTTAAGAGGTTTAAAAGCTGAAAAAGTTTATTTGCAGAAAAAGATCAAATATTCTGAGTCACCGTAATCCCTAATTCATCCAGCAAAGGTCCATGGGAAATCATTTTTCAAACTTAGATATCTAGACAGTGGGTTCTTTTGATTTCCAACCAAAAGTCATTTTCAGCTGTTTTTTTGTGTCCAAATATGAATCACAATGGTTGAACTCTACCGAAGTCACACTGTCGTTGTGCTCTTGGGCAAAACTTCTCCCCTACGCTGACTCCACTGTCATTTGAGTTTGAAAATTGTACTAAAAGTGATGTAACATTATCCAAATCTCATGGTGCAATATTGTCAGGATGCAGATTAGTCACAGTACAGTGTTTATTCCATTTGCAGTTGTGGCAGGTTCACTTTGTGTATCTGCTGCTTTTTTCCTTTCAAAATGCCTTGACGAGCCTTTGGTGCTAATGTTACTGTCATATTCCAGAGACAAAGTGCTTAATAACAGTTATTTCTTCATTCTTCACGTCTGTCTACATCTTCAAAAGCTCGAAATGCTCTGTTCAACGAAACATTAAAAAGGCTCTAAAACTATTTGCACATTTAAAACAAATCTATAAGACCAAAACTACAGGAAAGTACAGAGAAATACATTAAATCATGTAGTTTATCTTATGGAACCTACAGATGATCTATAACCATCAATTATACAAAGTGTCTGTGTATTTATATTAGGGCGTTAATAATGTTAACACATTAACGCATGTGATTAATTACAAAAAATATCGCACTGTTTTTTTTTAACACAGATTAATCACACAATTTATTTTAAACACACATCCTCCTCTGTTAAAAGCGCGATGGTCCTGAAATACAGCGCAGGTTATTAGGTCAACAAAACACGTGATTCAGCGGCAGCAAAGACGAAACTGTCCTGGTTTGAGTGTGGTTGAGGAGCCCAAAGCAGAGACAGAGGCGCAGGGAGATGTTAAAACAGGTTTATTGCCGGGAATGAAGGATGTGGTGATGGAAACTGACTGGAGACATAGACGGAGGGAAGACACTGGGGTAGACTCACAGACTGGACGACAGGGCAGGCAGGACGACGTGGACAAGCAGGACGAGGACGTGGACAAGGGATAGAGGAGGAATGAACTGACACAGAACAAAGGACAAGGACAGAACTAAGTAGTGGGGCTGATTAGACAATGAGCTGCAGGTGAACCAACGAGCAGGTGCTCCACACTGCAGCATGAGCCCAGCCACACCCCCGAGAGGAGCAGACAGACACAGAAGGGAGGGGAACACACAACAGACACCAAACCCTGACAGATACTCGTACCAACAACAAGCCGACAAACAGCAGCAATGTGTCAACAAAACTAGAACTTTTTGATAATAAATTGCATTTTTGTCTAAATATTTAGATCTTTTTTTTGAAGAATTCACTATGATTAACTGTGATTCATCGAAATTCTAAAGTGTGATTAATCTGATTTAAAAATGAATCATTTGACAGCACTACTTTATATACATTTATAGGTATGATTAATAAGTTGTACATGGATCTGTGTGTGTGTGTGTGTGTGTGTATATGAACATGTGTGTGTATGAACATGTGTGTGTGTGTGTGTGTATGAACAGGTGTGTGTGTGTGTGTGTATGTGTGTGTGTATATGAACATGTGTGTGTGTGTGTGTGTGTATGAACATGTGTGTGTGTGTCTGTGTGTGTGTGTGTATGAACGTGTGTGTGTGTGTGTGTGTGTATATGAACATGTGTGTGTATGAACATGTGTGTGTGTGTGTGTGTATGAACAGGTGTGTGTGTGTGTGTGTATGTGTGTGTGTATATGAACATGTGTGTGTGTGTGTATGTTCATGTGTGTGTGTCTGTGTGTGTGTGTATATGAACATGTGTGTGTGTGTGTGTGTGTGTATATGAACATGTGTGTGTGTATATGAACATGTGTGTGTGTGTGTGTGTGTGTATATGAACATGTGTGTGTGTGTGTGTGTGTGTATATGAACATGTGTGTGTGTGTCTGTGTGTGTGTGTATATGAACGTGTGTGTGTGTGTGTGTGTGTGTGTATATGAACATGTGTGTGTGTATTGGATTGTGTGTCTGTAGTGTGTATGTGTTCAGTACATATTCTTTCCTGCACTCATAAAAGATGTGTTTTTTTCTGTAAATACTTCTGCCAGTTCTTGTATCTTATTCTATATGTTAATAGGATTAAGCAAAAATAAGTGTCAAACTTCAGTCTGAACCCCTTTGGTCTGTAGAATAACTTTGTGTCATGCAGAATTTCTGTGATTAATCACTGAAATATGATGAGTGATAATGTTAACTGACCGGAGGAAATAAACTAACCTTGTGATGTCATGTCTACTTATTTAAAATGGCTTTTAACACTTTATTTTAATTGGTGTCATGTGCTTTGTTGACATATGTGTGTGATGTTTATTGTTTTTTTTATCTTGTTTTATTGTTGTGCAGCACTTTGGTCGGCTTTGGCTGTTGGAAGGTGCTATAGAAATAAAGTTTGATTGACTGATTGATGTCATGTAGTGGTAGTTTTCAAGTCCACAGCTACATTTGACCGTTTTTCAGTAAAGGTTGGTGATTCCAGGACTGAAATGATGCATATGAAGCCATTGAAAGTGTGTGGACTTTGAAAACACAGTGGAGCAAGGTGGTGTTTTTGTATTTGAGAGAAGAACTCAGCCTAAATATGCAGGATTTGTGTGTTAAACGTGTGAATGGAACAAAACACAACTCCAGGTATATTTGTGATGAGAAAACGAAATCATATCGGCCCTTGAAATATTTCTCAGGGGCCATAACGAACTCGAACGCTCATGAGGTTTGAACAGAAATCAAACTGGTGAACAATAACATGTAATTACTGTATTGTGCGATCACAGGGCATTGCCAGAGATGATTAAACACTTTCCAGTGTGTAGATGCCGGGAGCCTGTGTGTTTGTGTGTGACAGTCCGTCCTCGTTTATCCAGCAGGAGTCTCATTACGAGGCCCTTGATGACAGCGCACAGTGAAGCATGCTGGGACGACACGTATGAAACCAGCGCCGCTCCACATCCCCATTAATCATTCATCTCTCAGGTCACATAGCATAAGCCGTGATTTAACTCCGCGTTTCCGACTGTGAGCGTGGAAAAAACGGGCTGAACCGCTTCCCTCCGTCGCCGTACGTGGGTCCTGAGCTGCCGGGGATTCAAACAAGTCAATTTAGTGCCAGATTTAGTGGTATTTATTTCTCTTAGAGCCGTGTGGATGTGCAGTGGAGCGAGAGGGAGGGTAGAATAATGCAGACTGCAGAGGAGGCTCAGGGCGAAGATTCTGCAGTTATGCGTTTCAGACAAAGAAAATGGAAGCTTAAAAGTCAAACGAACAGACGTTTTATTTTACTGCCAACGTCAGTGATGAGTTAAGTTAGTCTGATACCGTAAGTGCAGTGAAATGTGGGTTTTTAATGCGCGTTCACCTGCCTACAGGGACTGCAGAAGGAAAGTAGCAGTAAATCTGGTACAAATGACCTTTTCTTTTGTAAGATTCATGAAATTGTGCACGGCGCCTTACAAATAATGAATAAACTAAACATAATTAAAGAAAATAATTGCATAAAAAATACAGGGAACATATTTAAAGCACACGTATGATGCAAAATTCTTCTTTTTTGAGCTTTTAAACGTGTTACTGTATGTTGTTGCTCCCTCACAAAACCTGGAGCTGTATTTTTTCGATCTGCATTTTACCCAAATTGTCGCGTCACAGATAAAAATCTGGACTTCTCCTTTGTTTAATTCCTCTTCCTCAGTTAATTCGTGTCGACTGAGGGCTTCGTTTTAAATTTTCCGTTGCTGTTCGTTCCCGTTGACGGGGAGAGCGCCAGCACCTAAATGGAAACAGAGATGACATGATTTTAAGATGGAAAATGTGAAATACTTACCCCCAAAGTGACCAAAAGCCTGTTTAAAAGGGAATTAAAGCTACAAGTGTCCAAGGTATGTGTTCCTTAGCTTAAAAACAGATAAACAATCAGATTAAATATAGCTGTTCCTCTCTAATTCCAACAGTCACCTTGTGCAGATTGCCTTGCGACTAATGTGGGCTGCAGCACTGGCAGGTTTCCCGGGCAAACTGCTGTGAATGAGTGGGTCTGCACCAGCCGCCTCGTGGGGCATAAATAAAAGGGATAAAAATAAATCAAGGTGTTTCATTTTAGTGTAAAATATGAGTCGACTGTGGATGTTTAAAATAATTAAAATTACGGCGTCATCAAGAATCAACCATTTCTGCGCTGATTTTCCTGAAGATTTTGCTTCTTTTAAATGTTTGATTTTTTAAATCTTTAATCTATGTATAAGATGGCAAATCTGTACAGGCGAAACACTACAGTACTACTGCTACTACTGTAACTACTACTACTGTTACTATTACTACTACTACTATTACTACTACTGTTACTATTACTACTACTACTACTACTTCTACTGTTACTATTACTACTACTACTGTAACTACTACTACTAGTACTACTATTACTGCTCTTACTACTACTACTACTACTACTACTGTTACTACTACTACTACTGTTACTATTACTACTACTGTTACTATTACTACTACTACTACTATTACTGTAACTACTACTACTAGTACTACTATTACTGCTCTTACTACTACTACTACTACTACTGTAACTATTACTACTACTGTTACTATTACTACTACTACTACTACTACTACTATTACTACTACTACTGTTACTACTACTACTGTAACTACAATTAGTAGTATTAATTATTACTGCCTTACTACTACTACTACTGTTATTATTACTACTACTGTTACTATTATTACTACCTATTGTAATTACTATTAGTAGTAATTATTATTAAGCTTCTTATTATTATTACTATTGTTACTATTATTACTACTACTACTGTTATTATTATTACCATTGTTATTATTATTACTAATACTATTGTTATTATTACTATTGTTATTATTACTAGTATTACTACTGGTTACTATTACTACTACTACTGTTACTATTACTACTACTACTGTTACTATTACTACTACTGTTACTATTACTACTACTACTGTTACTATTACTAATACTACTATTGTTACTACTATTGTTATTACTACTACTACTACTATTGTTACTATTACTACTACTGTTACTACTACTACTGTTACCATTATTACTACTGTTACTACTAATTACTAATCTGTTACTATTACTACTACTGTTACTATTACTACTACTACTACTGTTACTATTACTACTACTACTACTGTTACTACTACTGTTACTACTACTACTACTGTTATTACTACTATTGTTACTACTATTACTGTTACTATTACTACTACTACTACTGTTACTATTACTACTACACACACTGTTACTATTACTATTGTTATTACTACTGTTACTATTACTACTAGTACTATTATTACTGCTCTTATTACTACTATTACTATTGTTACTATTACTACTACTACTACTACTGTTATTATTATTACCACTGTTATTATTACTACATTACTACTATTGTTATTATTATTACTATTGTTATTATTATTACTATTACTACTGTTATTACTACTGTTATTATTATTACTATTATTGTTACTATTACTACTACTACTACTGTTATTACTATTACTACTGTTAATATTATTACTACTGTTATTATTATTACTATTGTTACTATTACTACTACTACTAATATTACTACTATATACTACTACTATACTACTGTTATTATTACTACTATTGTTACTATTACTACTAGTACTACTATTACTGCTCTTACTATTACTACTACTACTAAAGTACTACTACTACTACTACTATTACTATTACTACTACTGTTACTACTACTACTACTGTTACTACTACTACTACTACTACTGTTACTACTACTACTGCTACTACTATTACTATTACTACTACTACTACTACTATTACTACTACTACTACTGTTACTACTACTACTACTATTACTACTACTACTACTGTTACTACTACTATTACTATTACTACTACTGTTACTAGTACTATTACTACTTTAACTACTACTACTAGTACTACTATTACTTCTATTACTACTACTACTGTTACTATTACTACTACTACTACTACTGTTACTATTATTACTACACTGTTACTATTACTACTACTATTATTGTTATTATTATTGTTATTACTACTACTACTATTGTTATTATTATTACTATTGTTATTATTATTATTGTTATTATTATTACTACTACTACTATTGTTACTATTACTACTACTGTTACTATTACTACTACTACTGTAATTATTACTAGTAGTATTATTATTAAGCTCTTATTACTATTACTATTGTTATTATTATTACTACTACTACTACTGTTAATATTATTACTATTGTTATTATTATTACTACTATTGTTACTTTTACTACTACTGTTACTATTATTACTATTACTATTGTTACTATTACTTATTACTACCATTACTACTACTACTACTAATATTGTTATTATTATTATTATTACTATTGTTATTACTACTGTTATTACTATTATTATTATTAACTATTGTTATTATTATTACTACTGTTATTACTATTACTATTGTGATTATTATTATTTACTACTACTGTTACTATTACTAATATGTTACTATTACTACTATTGTTACTATTACTACCACTACTACTGTTACTATTACTACTACTGTTACTACTACTACTGTTACTATTACTACTACTGTTACTATTACTACTACTGTTACTACTACTACTGTTACTATTACTACTACTACTACTGTTACTATTACTACTACTACTACTGTTACTATTACTACTACTGTTACTATTACTACTACTGTTACTATTACTACTATTGTTACTATTACTACTACTACTACTGTAACTACTGTTACTATTACTACTACTACTGTAACTACTGTTACTATTACTACTACTACTACTACTACTACTGTTACTATTACTACTACTGTTACTATTACTACTACTACTACTATTACTACTACTGTTACTATTACTACTACTACTGTTACTGCTCTTACTACTACTACTCCTATTACTACTACTACTACTGTTACTATTACTACTACTGTTAGTATTACTACTACTACTAGTACTGTTACTGTTACTATTACTACTACTACTGTAACTACTACTGTTACTACTTACTATTGTTATTATTACTACTACTGTTACATTATTACTACTAGTACTATTATTATTGCTCTTTACTACTACTACTACTATTACTGCTCTTACTACTACTACTACTACTACTACTGTTACTACTACTACTACTGTTACTATTACTACTACTGTTACTATTACTACTACTACTACTATTACTACTATTACTATTACTACTGTTACTACTGCTACTGCTACTACTACTACTATTACTACTACTGTTACTATTACTACTACTACTACTACTATTACTACTACTGTTACTATTACTACTACTGTTACTATTACTACTACTGTTACTATTACTACTACTGTTACTATTACTACTACTACTGTTACTACTACTACTACTACTACTATTACTACTACTGTTACTACTACTACTACTACTACTACTACGACTATTACTACTACTGTTACTACATACTGTTACTATTATTATTACATGCATACTGTTATTACCACTGTTATTACTACTATTACTACTACTGTTACTATTATTACTGTTACTATTATTAATATTGTTACTACTATTACTACTATTATTGTTACTATTACTACTACTGTTACTACTACTGTTACTATTACTACTACTACTATTACTACTGTTATTATTATTACTACTACTACTATTACTACTGTTATTATTACTACTACTACTATTACTACTGTTACTATTACTACTACTACTACTACTATTGTTATTATTACTTATTATTATTACTACTATTATTATTACTATTATTACTGTTATTACTAATATTATTATTATTACTACTATTATTACTACCCATTATTAACTATTATTACTATTACTATTACTTAATACTACATTACTACTATTATTACTAATATTACTATTACTAGTAATACGACCATTACTATTACTACTACCTTACTACTATTACTACTAATATCATTACTACTACTGTTACTATTACTACTACTACTGTAACTACTACTACTAGTACTACTATTACTGCACTTACTACTACTACTACTACTACTACTACTACTACTACTACTACTACTACTACTACTGTTACTATTACTACTACTATTACTACTATTACTGTTACTACTACTGCAAATCAAACATTTCTCATTGATTTGAACCAGTTACATGTTAAAGCTGAATGTTTGGACCCACACTGTTCTGTTACTCTGTCCCACCTTGTGACATCATGTGGTGATACAGGAAGTGCTCCACTGTGTTTTTAAACCCCACACACCTTCACCAGAATGATTTTGATGATTTCAGCCCTTCTATTGCCAATCTCTACCAAATTAAGGTAAAAAAAAAAAGAAAAAAAAAGCTGCTAACTGAAATTTACCAGCAGAACATTTTGACCTTTAGAAATGTAGACAAATAATGAACATCTCTGAACAAAACAAAACCAACTCTGGGCGTGTTTTTTATGAGCTAACAACATTATAACACGTGTCAAATCTCACAAGAGTCCATTTTGTGCACCTTTAACGATTCTATAAACGTGTCTTTCTCATCTTCTCTTTATTATTTGTAAGCGGCTCTGACACCGGTGTAATCCGACGCCCCGTTTCGTAACTTCCCGTCGTGTTTTCTTTGGTTTCTTTGGCTGGGGCTGTGAGGACGAGACGGAGAATGTAAACTAAGCAAACCCGTGTGAGGCAGAGGCACAGTGAAATCCATTTGTGTGAACAGCCCGTTGTACAACAGCCTCCAGCGCGAGGGTCAGGGCCACTGCTTTGTGAACACGCCGCAGAAAAGGGAAGTGCCTTAAAAGCTTCGGATATCCCTTTCTTCCAGCCACACAGTTCGGAGATGGTTTATTTTAGACAATCCAAATAATAGGTTTGGACAGCAGCTATTGAAAGCAACACTGGAGGCCACGAGCCAACCAGACTCAATTATGATGTTTGGAAAGTGTTTCACAAACTAACAGTCGCCGTAAGTACAGCTCTGGAAATATTGATAAAGAAGCTGTTTTTCATTCAGGCTTTTTTCATTTCCTGTGTCACGCGGAGCTCTCCACTGTGCAGCGCATTTGTGTGAAAATTAAAATGGGTATTATTCTTTTAAGAACATTGAATTCAAGCATAATTAATGAGCTGAATAAAAAAATATTAAATGTGTGTTCAAGTCTGGTACATTGTGTTTTGCTTTTTCTTTAGATAAAATTAAAAAAAATGCATGAATAGTTTAAAGGGGATGTGTGGGTCCTTTATGTAAAAGAGGTTACTGAATAAAAAGGTTTTTAAAAAGCAAAATAACAAACAAAAGCTTAGATGTTAAATTCTCAAAGCAAATGAAAACAATGGAAACCCAGAGAACAATATCATCATCTTTTCCTCTGTCGTCTGGTGGAGTAGGATCCAAGGGAAGATTAGTGCAATGCTGTGGAACTTGCTTCAGACTGAAGAAGCTTAACACCACTTTAACCCGTCTTACAACAGCCACGAGTCTAACAAACAAAACGCTCTGCCTGGTTCACTCATTAGTGTCTGGAAACGTTAGAAAACAACTTTATAAGCAGCTTTAGCCTTGTTGATTTCCCACTGTGCCTGAAAGTCAAAAGCCAAAAAGACTCGATTGCTGATGTAGTTTCTAATCCCATTGATTTACGAGTGAATTATATTTTTGAAAAACGCTTTAAAAAAAATACATTCCGAAACCACTTTCTTTCAACAACTGTCAGTTTCTATTGTTCTTCACTGTCAGTAGTCGATTCTCACTTTGCTTCGCTTGCCTCCTCTGGAGTCGGCAGTCGAGTCTTTTGGGCTTTCACATGTGCAGTGGGAAATCAACAGAGGTAAGGCTAAGGCTGCTTATAAAGTTGTTTTCTAACGTTTCCAGACACTAATGAGTGAACCAGGCAGAGCGTTTTGTTCGTTAGACTCGTGGCTGTGTTGTCATATGGGTTAGAAAGTGGTGTTAAGATTCGTCATTGCAAATTGACATTTTACGTGGAAGTTCAGAACTTGCCCCCATCACTACTAGTTTGTTGCATTGACAGACTCACTGCCACAGTGAGATCTCGTTTTTTGCCTTCTGACATAATTTGACCACCTCTAGCAACGAACTTTAGCTTCAAATGTGCCGGAGTTACACTTTAACTGAGACAAGCAGGAGAAGCCACCAAACTACAGCAAGTTACAGGTCAGATCTGTGGAGAGGTAACTGTCCAAAGCACGCAGAATGTATGTTTTTCAATGCATCTGAGCAAAATTTGTCTTGCCCCAGTACAGTTATTTTGTATAAGCAGCTCTTGAGGTCAAGTGCTAACAACAGCATGCTAGCTGTTGTTAGCTTTGCAGTCATGGCAAATCTCTGCTGCATTGTGAACAGCACTTATAACCTCAGTGCGGTAAATGTTTAAGGCCGTACAAATTGAGGACTTTAAATTAAGTGTGCCATACAGATAAAGCAACAAGAAATGGAGACAAGATAGTGGCAAACCTTCCACCAGAAAAGTTATATAATGCAGCTTTAATTATAAAACTTTAGTCTATACATAAATGAACTACCTTTGGGTCTGTACCTTATTTTTAAGCCAGACAATCTTAAGTTGTATGTGACCTACTTTGAAGTTTTCCTCACCTGTGAACATATTCTGCTTCCACTGAGGATCTCACAGCTCTAAGAAGTGGCAGTGGCATTTTTTCTGGGGCTATACTTCTGAATGTAATTACAAATATGATGTATGTCCCGTATGAATTGAACGGGCGCACAAACAGATTTACATAACAACAAAACACCAGGGGAAAAGCGAGCTGGAACAAAGCAATACCTGGTGAATTCATCCGACGAAACACATTCACACGTCGTCTGGCCCCACCTGCCTCCATGTCAGCACTACCTCCCACAATGCACTGGGGACGGGGACTTAGTGCAGATGGATGGGCTGATTCAGGGGGGATCTGGTTCATAGGAGCGCCTTCTCTATATGCAGGCTGATATGTGGGTCACTAACACATTTACACTCTCTTAGCAGTGAGCTTTTCTAGCAAGTGCTCCGAATTACAACTCCCACTCTCCCATCACCATCACTTTGTTGCCAGGGCGATGAATCAGAGGCAGGAAGAAAAATAATGAAATAACAAATGGAGAAAAACAAGACCAGGCCACGAGAAAAAAAAGATCGGATTGTTTTTGTGCGAGGTTAAAGGGCGGGTTAGCTGGTAGTACATGTGTTTAAACATGTTTGTATTTATATTATGCTTTAAAGCAGGGGTGTCAAACTCATTTTGGTCCGGGGGCCGTATGCAAACTACTTTGATCCCAAAAGGGCCGGATCAGAAAACTCAGTTCTCTCTTCAAGTTATTGTATTTTTCTCCGTGTCTCGTAGTGGTGTTTAAGATTATATTCCTCGAGCAACGCCACTTGTTCCAAACACACTGAGCACAGATTTCCCATTCACCTCTGTCAACAAATAAGAATTAGACTATTTTTCTTGGGAAATCCTGAACTCAGCATCTGCTTTTCTCATTTTTTGACATTTTGCTGATGAGGGTCACGGTCGACAGTCAAAACGATCGTCCTTTAAGAGCGTTTGGAAATAGGAAAGTCTTCATTTGTGCTGCTCTGGTGGGAGTCGCAACGTACAGAAACGCCGGAGACGCTGCTATGCTAAACGGTGCAGAAAATTAACAGGAAAATCTGAAAATTGTAAGTATTTTAATTGAAAAATCGGCCGAGGGCCAGATTAAAGGTCTTGGAGGGCCGGATCTGGCCCCCGGGCCGCATGTTTGACACATATGCTTTAAAGAGTGGACTTGGTTATAGCTGGTTAAGAAATATTCAGACCAGAGTCCTGCACAAGTCTGAGTTTGACAACCCGCACGTACCCGTCATACCTCAATCCGCACCCGACTCGTTTTCCGACAGAATTTAAATAAAATTCCGCACCCGATCCGACCCGCTATAAATCCACACCGGCACCTGAACCGCGCGCGAATGAAAATCAGTCCGAGGGCCAAAAAAGAGCCACAACTTTACACTCGTCGCTCGCTAATTTTCTTTTCAGTTCCTCGCGAGTCACTTTGAACTGCAGGACGTCACATGTGCGGTTTGAAAATGAAAGTGAAAGAGATTTCTGTGAATGTGCGCAGCAAAAACATGTGAATTTTACATCTAATCATCTTGTAAAAACAATGGCATTTTTGCATTTCACTAAAATACAGCCCTGATTTTTGTTCACACATGATGTTCTGTAACTGCGTCCGACCCGAACCGAACCCGCATCCGACACAGAACAACATTTTTCACCCGTTTCATTCAAATTTGCGGTTCAACCCGTGCAGGACTCTGATTCAGACTGTATATAAATGGACATCGATAACCCACTAGACGCCGCATTACCAAGTAGGAGTGAGTAGGAAAGTTCTGGCTCCATCGACTCACAATGATGCTGTCAGGCTGTTTATTTTGGTCTTAAATGTTTACAGTGAACCCTGGTTTATCGCGGGGGTCACGTTCCAAAAAGAACCCGCGACAGGCGAAAACCATGAAGTATCAGCTTTATTTTTTACAATTATTCTACAATACAAAACTGTGCTATAGAATGAAACCAAAGATCCAAACCTGTTTTCAGGCCCAAGCATTTGTTTAAGAAATAAAAATATAAACCTTTTCTTACAAATAACACTTTTTAAAAATACTGTAAAATAATCATTTTAATAGTGAACAGGAGGTTGGACATTGTGACTCAGGCGTATTTCTCAGTCCCTCTGACTGAGCCTCTTCGTCCTGACTCCTGTAGCGTCTTTTTCCCAGAACAGACCGAAGATTCATTTATTCGGTAAAGGCGCCTACAGCCGCAGAGCTTCTACCTTCAGCAGGTCCAGAAGTTTCTCTTTTTCTGTGATAGTTTCATCTTCCTCGGCCTTTTGCCTTTGTCGTGCAGAACGTTTCCTCCACATTGTGGCTTTTGTCATGGAGAAAATTTGCAAAGGTAAATTTGTCGGGCTGAACAGAGACGAGGTACGGAAACTGTGGACATTGGTCTAAGTGAAAGACCAAAGTGACTTTTTCACTTCTAGACGACCTCAGCCAATCAGGATTCAGAACACAAGGCACTGTAAAAAACAAAACAAAAAAGCATTTAAAAAATCTGCGAAGCCGCGAAAGGTGAACCGCGTTATAGCGACGGTTCACTGTACATGATCCTGGTGTTTTTATTTCACTATTTTGTCCATTAACAAATTCTCCTGTTCCTAATATACGCAGAACTGACTCCAAATTTGCTTTTATAACCACTTGCCTCATGAGCTTCATTTGACTGGAGTTGAATCCTGTGGGTGACGTCCCGCAGTTCACTTCTTTATACATTCTGTGGTCGCCAACAGGGATGTGATGATACTAAAATTTGAAACTCAACTTTAATACTAAGGAATATACTTGATTCTCAGTAGTGATTCTGATTTAAAAAAAAACACTTTCTTTAAACAATAGAATGTGATTTTCACCATTAAACCTGAATACTTTCTGTAATATTCCCATTATGTGCCATCGTGGTCCATCGGTGTGTTCAGGAAAGGTTCATTTCTGTCCTGTGAATGAGACTTTTTGAGCATCAGTCGCTGTTCAAATCTAGTTTCAACACTAGTTTTAATATAATTTCGTATGTGATTGTCAGTACTTTTGACAGCCCTAGTTTCAGGTCTCACGGGGAACCGGGGGACAAAATTAAACTCACCACCAAAGACGAGCGGAGACTATCAAACAGTGTTATGATATGTAGTACAGATATTTTGGCAGCCCTCCTCTCGCTGCATCTATCGTCCATCTCTGTCAATCGTGACACTGTAGACACGAGGCTCCATCAAAGTAACAGCACAGGGCCCTGGGAATTGGAATAAATTCTCCACTTTTTAAACTATTTTTGTCAAACACTGTCAGAATGGAGCGCTGGTCTCGACTAATCAGCACGACTAGAGTGATTATGTCTGTGAGCCTGATTCTTTTACTCTTATACAACTGTCTGGATTATATGATTTATTGTATATTTCACTTGTTTTTGCACATTGTTGCTTTTTTCAAAACACCACATGGAGCAAAGTTGTTTTCCTGAGCGAGGCTGAACTGCAAAAAAGGATTTTCTAGCATAGTTAAACTGACTTGAATTAAGCAGATTCATCTTATTCATCTTATTCAACTTATTCTAAGCACTTTTTATATTAACTCAGTCCAGGTTAAGCCTCTTTAACTTCCTTCTCAAACCAATAAGGTGAAAAATCTTGCCATAAATACTTGAAACTCGTGTTTTCTGCTTAGAACAAGATTCATATTCCGTCTTGTTTAAAGAAAACTCAGTAAGTGAAAATTTCTTACTGCACTGGCCGATAATTTCACTTAAAATAGGGCATTTTTACCTCAAAATTGGTATTTTTTCTTATTTTTTGACAGGCCTTTTTTGCGGTGTGAGCCTTTAAAGGGCCCATATCAAACCATTTTCTGATCTGTCATAATGTTGTTTCCTCATCAAAAACATACCTGGAGTTGTGTTTTGTTTCATTCACACATGTTTAACACACAAACCTGCACATTTAGGCTGCGTTCTTCTCTCCTGTGATGCCATGTGGTAACACAGCAAGTGCTCCACTGTGTTTTTAAACTCCACACACCTTCACTAGAATCACTTGGATTGTCCCGGAACTGCCCATCTCTACTGAACTAAAGGTAACAAGAGCTCCTGCAGCGGGGCAAAATACGCCCGTACTTTGAATATAGAATTAAGTTAGAATTTGTCAAACCTAGTTAAAGATGAATTGTTGGTGCAGTTTGGAAGTTTGACATTCCTAGGTGAGACGGTTGTGGAGTTAGAGCGCGGACAAGAAATTGTCCACAGACGGACGGACAGACAGACGGATGGATAATCAATAGGGAAATCTGGCTCTTGCAGTAGGGGTATGAGTATGACATCATCACATTCTAGAATCGGAATTCCACCAATCAGATTGCAGCAACAGAACTTAAAGACACTACAAAGCTTTGAAGTGTCCACAGACGGATAGACGGACGGACGGACGGACAGCGCCATACCATAATACGTCCCGTTTTATCACGGGCGTATAAAAAGTAGCTGTTAACTTGAAAACTACTGCTTCACTTGGTAGCACAAGGTGGAACAGACACATTTTTAGCTTTTGAGATGTAAATAGATGAATAATAACGTGGGAATGAACAAAACACAACTTTATTTATGTTTTTGAAGAGGTAACAACATTCTAACTGTACACTCACAACAGCCACTTATGTGTAATATTGAACCTTTAAGAAAACAGACAACTTCATGAAGAGATTGGTCTCAATGGGTTTTGTGCTTTCCTTATCATGCCATTCTTAGTTTGTACTTATAGTAACATGTGTGACTGTATTATAAGTACAAACCAAGAAAAAAGTGTATACAAATTCACCAAACTAAACAAATTATGCATCTGATGGAGATACAAAGTGCCTATGACAGATTAAACTGCTCATTTCATTAAAACACAGTTAAGTTCATTATATATTAGATTTTACTAAATAAAAATGTTAAAAAAAAGCCCATTGACCATTATTTTTAGGTTTGTAATTTTACTTCTTGGAAATTCCATAATTGTTCCAAAGCAAACATGTCGTACACTGGCCCAGAACTATTATTTGATGAATAAAAATACAATATAACACCTTTATTTTGTTTAAATAATTGTTAAAGTATCCTAAAAATGTGTTTCTTGTGTAAACTGTGCCAAACTTTTGGACAGAATTCTCCCACTGTGATGCCTCTAAAACAGAACGCTCTACTTTCTGTAATTTTCAACATATTTGTCTGGTTTTACTCACGCTGCTTCTTGATTTGTGTAAAACTATAATTTCTATTTACAACAGGTATTTTTCCAATAAAAAACTGTCGAAACTGGCGAATCCTCAGAACCTGTCATTAAGTAACCTGCTTTGAGTCCACACTGAAGCTCCTCTGGGTGTGTACAGGGATGACGGAGGGAGAGGAGACGGAGGGAGAGGAGACGGATGGAGAGGGGTTTCCGTGGGAGGCAGAGGCAGGGTGGTCATGCTGCAGTGCTCTGGCTGCTGTCCAAGGCCAGTGGTGCTTCCAGTGAACAAACAAAACACTGCTCTCGGCTCAATACAACATGTCCTGTTTCCGAGAGAGGCGTCAGTGATAGAGAGCAAGAAGAGGAAGAGGAAGAGGAGGAAGAGGAGGGGGTAGTTTCAGCGTCTCCAAATCATAAAACGAGACTGTCACTTTAAAGGATTTTCTGATCTATGCTCTAATGTTTTTCCTCATCACTAACATTCCTGGAGTTGTTTCATTCACATGTTTAAACACACAAACCTGCATATTTAGACTGACTTGACTCATGTGATAATACAGAACGTGCTCCACTGTGTTTTTGAACTCCATACATCTTCACTGGAATCATTTGGACGATGGAGGAGGAAAAAAAAACGCAAAATCTGCAAAAATCTTCAAGGTGCATTGTGTAACTTTTCTGGTAGAGGGTCTGTATGCTTTTCTCCATGGAGACGTTATTGCTTTGACTGGTATTTAAAGGGGAACTCCAGCACATTTGAAGCTAAAGTCCGTCGCTAGAGGTGGTGGAATTCTGTCAGAAGCCAAAAAACGGCACAGATCAGTGTTTCCTCGGTGGAGATCTCACTGTGGCTGTGAGTCTGTCAAGGCAACAAACTAGTGTAGTGATGGGGGCAAGTTCTGAACTTCCACGTAAAACACCAATTTGCTTCACACTGAAGAAGCTTAACTCCACTTTAACCCATCTGACAACAGCCACGAGTCTAACAAACCAAACGCTCTGCCTGGTTCACTCATTAGTGTCTGGAAATGTTAGAAAACAACTTTATAAGCAGCTTTAGCCTTACCTCTGTTGAAAGCCCCAAAGACTCTATTGCCGATGTCGTTTCTAATCCCATTTATTTACGAGTGAATTATATCTTTTGAAAACGCAAAAAAAACAAACATTCCTGAACCTTTTTCTTTCAACAACTTTCAGTTTCTCTTCTTCTTCACCGTCAGTAGTCGATTCTCACTTGTTGTTTCTTGAGGCTCTCGCCGCCGCTGGAGTCGACAATCGAGTCTTTTGGTCTTTCACATGTGCAGTGGGAAATCAACAAAGGTAAGGCTAACGCAGCTTATAAAGTTATTTTATAATGTTTCCAGACACTAATGAGTGAACCAGGCAGAGCGTTTTGTTTGTTAGACTCGTGGCTGTTGTAAGATGCGTGAAGCAGTGTGAAGCAAATTGGTGTTTTACGTGAAAGTTAAAACTTGCCCCCATCACTACACTAGTTTGTTGCCTTGACAGACTCACTGCCACAGTGAGATCTCCACCTAGAAAACAGTGATCTGATCCGTTTTTTGGCTTCTGGCAGAATTTGACCACCTCTAGCAATTGACTTTAGCTTCAAATGTGCCGGAGTTAATCTTTAACCTTTCTATCTGCAAGGAGTCCAAAGCAGACCAATAAAACCACCTGTAATTGAATACATATAAGGTAGAACTGTTTCATATACTATGGAACAATATACTGTGGAACATTCCAGGCAGAACAATGACATATCCATCGAAACAAACAGGTGATGGACCCTCAACCAAAAAGTTACTCAGTGCATCTTCAGTGTGTTTTAGTAAAGTGGAAAGTCTAACCTGTCACTTTAACGTGTGACTTTTTTGTTATTGGAATCACCCCTTTGGTTTCCTCTCATGTTTTGTACATTTTCTTAGAGCTTTCCTCCTTTTCTTCTTCTCCTCCCTCTGTGCCCTCGCTACTATTTCTGAAATGTGCTGAAAGGCAGAACTTCCCTATCCCCCCCCCCCGGCTCCCTGTTGGTTTATCACGCATGACAAACAAGAATCCTGCTCCCCTTGATCTCAAACCTGTTTTTAACTCACCTCTTTCCAAACGCGCCACCCTCTACACCCTCGTTCCTTTACGTCCCCTTATCACACCGAGTTTCTCTCCTCGCAAACACACGGCCTGAAAATGAAGTGCCCGCCGCTACCAGTGGACATTAATAATTTACCCAGAAGCCATCGCAACAGCAGAATGAAAATTAAACATAGGTTTTAGCCCGAGCACGAGGGGTGAGGGAGCCAGCCATGCATGACTTAAGCTGTGTGAGAATGTGCGGATGGAGAGGAGGAAATATTACCACTGCAGCCCCTAACATGGATGCTAATGTTTGATTCTTCAATTATTCAAGCACTTTTCAATGTATCAGCGTCTGTGTACGGCAGTGACTATGCAAAACATGTTGACAATTGACTTAGTGGTTGTAATGTTATCCCCTATAGACCTACACACACTGCACGACTTCTTCTGAACCGTTCATAACCCACAAACTAACACATCTGTTGCTGGACCGTGAAACATCTGTAATCGATCAAAGGGACGGACTGTTAATTGTTTTTTTTCTTTAGCTACCATGTTGTAATGTCGTTCCTTCATCAAACACATGCCTGAAGGGGTTTTAGACACCATCCATGCATGTTTGAGTCATCTAGCGATCTCTCCCAAGCCCTGTTCGGACCCTCCTTATGCTTAGCTGTAAGATTCTGTTCAAAAACATGAGGCAAAACTGTACGCAACAATCTGACAAACCTGATGCGATGTGTGGTAGTTTCATTAGCGGGATGCAAGTGGATTGTGTTGTGATGGCGCTCTGAAGGGGGAGTGAGTTTGCACCGGGAGCAAAGGAAGGGGGCACTTAGAGCAAAAAATGAAACATATAAAACGTGTTCATCTGTTGTTTTCGGTGCACATGTCATTTTCAAAACAATAAAAAGGTAACATGGCCATCTCAGTATGTTAAAGTTGAACTTCAGCATGTTTGAAGCTAAAGTCCGTTGTTAGAGGAGGTCGAATTCTGTCAGAAGCCAAAAAACAGCACAGATCAGTGTTTCCTCGGTGGAGATCTCACTGTGGCAGTGAGTCTGTCAAGGCAACAAACTAATGTAGTGATGGGGCAAGTTCTTAACTTCCACGTAAAACGCTAATTTGCACAGTGAAGAAGCTTAACACCACTTTAACCCATCTTACAACAGCCACAAGTCTAACAAACAAAACAAACAAAACGCCTGGTTCACTCATTAGTGTCTGGAAACGTTATAAAACAGCTTTTTAATCAGCCTTAGCCTTACTTCTGCTGATTTCTCACTGCACAGGCCAAAGCCAAAAAGACTCGACTGTCGACTCCAGCGGCGGCGTTCGGCTCGAGTCGCCAGAAGTGACAAGTGAGGATTGACTATTGACGGTGAAGAAGTGAAACTGTTGAAGTTCAAGCTGTTGAAAGAAAATGGTTCAGGAATGTATTTTTTAGCGTTTTTCAAAAAATATAATTCACTCGTTAATAAATGGGATTAGAAATGACATCAGCGATCGAGTCTTTTGGGCTTTGGCCTGTGCAGTGGGAAATCAACAGAGGTAAGGCTAAGGCTGCTTATAAAGTTGTTTTCTAACGTTTCCAGACACTAATGAGTGAACCAGGCAGAGCGTTTGGTTTGTTAGACTCGTGGCTGTTGTCAGATGGGTTAAAGTGGTGTTAATCTTCTTCAGTGTGAAGCAAATTGACGTTTTACGTGGAAGTTCAGAACTTGCCCCCATCACTACACTAGTTTGTTGCCTTGACAGACTCACTGCCACAGTGAGATCTCCACCGAGGAAACACTGATCTGTGCTGTTTTTTGGCTTCTGACAGAATTCGACCACCTCTAGCAACGGACTTTAGCTTCAGACGTGCTGGAGTTCATCTTTAAGTGCGGCAGACTTCTAAGAAAAGTGACACAATGCATCTTTAATATGCACTGCACCTACTGAGTGAAATATTACTTTACGGCACAGTAAATGCATGATAATCGAAGAGCAGCATGATGCTATAGGCTCTGCTCTGTCTGAGGCTTATTTTAGCGCAATCTGACCATAAAAAACTGATGGAACTACAACAGATCAGCTGATTTGTGCTGTTAAACTAGTGCCTCTCAAATAACATTAGTCACAGTCTCACTTATTGCTCATTTTTGTTGAAAATCAAGCACTTAAACAGGACCGCGCATGCTTGGATTAATCACAGGCTCCTGAAAATGTGCCGTTTCACTCCATTTTGTGTTTTTTCTTGACTTTTCAGACGATCTTAAAACTTTTTGGTCACCATGGTAACTCCGAAGCATTAAAGACACATGTAGATTGTGGTGTAAATTGCAACCAAAATTCTCTTCATCGTTGCATACCACTATATTCTCAATTTTACACAAGTTTCTGTACAACCCCAAAGCAAAGACGTCTTCATAGCGTCGGGTACACGAGAGCAGAGGAGGAGGATTATGTGTCTGAGAAGTCGGTGCAGAGCGACGGAGGAAAGCGACCTGCAGCTACAATAGACAATCCGAGCCCCTCACCTGATCAGACAGAACCAACCCGAGAGGAATCGTGGATCGTTTCATCATCGTAGTGTTGTTAAAAAAGTATGACCTTTTACGTTTTAATGTCAAATTCTTTTAAAACAGCCGTGTTATTTACAGATCCCTACATGACCAAGCCCCTCCAAAGCACAGGGAGGATAAAAAACAGAAAAAAGTGAGTCCAGCACAGTTTAGAAAAACCACCTTTGCTCAGAACACTCATAATAACTGGAACACAACACCTATTTCAGTCAGAACCGGTCCAGCATTTACATCATTTAAAACAAATCTTAAGATATGGCTGAAAAGTAATGAAAACTTTGATCATCCAAACACACAACAGCCATAACATACAAGAAACACACACACACACACACACACTTACATGCAGACAATGGGAATAGAATAGGCACTTTCACAGACTGTGAGAAGCACCTTTCAATCCGCACTTTAGGTCAAGCCCATCAGCAGATGAATTTTATTATAAATCTATTGTGTCGTGTATCACTATTGTACATATATATATAATCATTTGTTTTATGTCTGTGACTGTGATATTCTGTCTAATGATTGTTATATTTTAGGTCTGGGACTATGGATGGAAATTAGCTCTGTGCTAAATCTGGCATATTTACGTTAATTTGTGTGATTTTGTACAAATTGTACGTTCATTAATATGCACCGTCACATCCAAATAAACAAAGAAAGAAAGAAAGACAAGGAGACTTCAGGGAGGAAGGAGACTGGACGGTTCCTTGCAATACAAACGGCGTATTATAAAGAGCCGGCTAAGGACGAGAACACAAAATGAATGGTAAATAAAATCCAAAAATAATAAAGACATAATATAATAATGCCTCACACTCAAGCACACGCATCGCTCTTCATGCGCAACACAAAGGTCAGACTGACTCCAAACAAACAAATAAAACATGAAGGATTGAAGAACTTGTTTTGTCTTATATAATGCACTACTTTTATCTGCTTTTAACTCCGCTCTGGTATTGGAAATTTGTGAAATACACTTATTGCAGTGAATAATTAGGATCAGAACGCATATGCTAAGTGAGGATTTACTTTTTACAACCGCAAACGGTTTAAAATGAACGACTTACTATGTGTTTTCACGTTTTTTAAGATAGTAAAAACCAGTTGCAGCACCTTTAAAAGTATAGATTCGTTAAAGTGAGAAATATCTTACACTTTAACCTTCACAGCAGGCTAATGCATATTGAATCTCTTCTCGCACTCGAGCCTCTGCAAAACGAAAATAAACAGGAGATTTGCCGTGTTACAAAACCCAACACAGGAGCAATTTGTCTAAATCAAATCAGCAGATGGCTTTCTCTGGGAATGTGTTGATCAAAGTTAAATTGAGCCCGGGAAATGTTCCGACAGCAGCCAAAAGGAAAGACTTTCTAAATAATCCAGGAAATTCTCACCAATGTTATTAAGAGCCGAGTTCTTTAGATGAACACATGGGGAGACAGCCGCCCAGTCACCCCAAGGCCCAATGTGACACTTTATGTAAATGGGTATTTTGGTGCATAAAATTGAATTGAGTGAAAGACTAACCTTATTTTAGGCTTTTGATGTTGTAAGAACAGACAGAGCAGAACTGATGACCTCGAGGAGCACGGGTGGATATTGAAAATGACAAAAATATAATAAAAAAATGACTCAAACGAGACAGTGAACCTGAGATTTACTGTAAAAGGGGGTTTCTCTTGGATGTCAGGAGAGGATTTAATTTTAGTTGACAACCATAGTGATGAACTGAAGGTGACACAAGTAAAGTATAATAAAAACATTAAAGACGCGCTGTGTAACTTTTCTCGTGGAGGGCTCAACGCCAGGAATATTCCACAGTTTGTTATTAAATCTACTGACAAGCAGGAGATGCAGCCAGTTACATGACAGGTCTGTGGAGAGGCAAGGCAAGTAACAACAGAAGCATCTGTAATTGAACAAGTGCATTTAAATGGCCAGTACTGCACAAAAATGACTCCTGTGAGCTTTAAGCCGTGTTATAATGTTGTTACCTGGAGTTGTGTTATGTTTCATTCACACTTGTTTGAGTAACTCTGCACGTCGACCTGTGTCTCTGTTACCCCAGGCCTCCAGTTCTTTGATTTGTGTTGTGTGTGTTTTATAATTTCCTGTTTTTTGTCATGTGGTTTCCTGCTGTTTGAGTCCTGGTCCCTGATTGGTGGAGCCCCTGGCCACGCCCACCTCACCTCCAGGCTCCGCCCCCTGTTTAAGGAGATCAGCTTCACCTGTTCAGAGCTGCTGGTCTGTGTGGCCAGTCGGACATTTTGTGTCTGTGTCTTAAGTTTGTACTTGACTTGGGGAAAAAAGGCACTCGTTTTGGTGTTTAATGTGTTAGTTTAGTTTGTGTCTCTTGTTTCTGTCATGTTGTAACTCGGTGTTTATGAGACACTCCTTTTGTCAGTACTGACTTTGGTTGTTTGCGTGTTGTTTAGTTCTTTGTTGCATGTTTAGTTTAGGTCTTGGGCCTTTGTTACTTTTTTGTTTAAACCTTATAAATATTGTAAATATGTTAGATCCCCTTTGTTTTGCTTAACTTACCTTGTACATTCCTTTTAATTAAATTACCTTATTTATTCCATTTTCCATCTTGTTTTTTTTTTTGTTACTTCCCCTGCCCCGAGCAGAGCTGGGTCGTAACAATCTCTAAACCCCAAAATGTTCTGTTGCACCTTGTGATGTCATGTAGTGGTAATTTTTAAGTTAATAGCTACTGTTGGTTAAGTCGAGATTGGCAAATTCCAATCCAAATAATTGAGTTTAAGTTTATTGATGTTTAAAGTGCAAAATCACAGCGAAGTGTCTCATACAAACATTTACAACTAAATTACAACAATATACAGTGGTAAAAATGACAGAAATCAGTGTGCAAAATTCAAAATTACACCATTTTACAAACTTATACTTGTGCATTCACTCATCTACACATCATACACATAGACCTACATACATATACATACACACACATACATACATATATACATACATACATACATATATACATACAAACCTGGAAGTCTTACCTGCAAAGTGGTTTATTTATTGGATGTGTAATATTTAAAAAAAAAAAGGTGGGTTTTAAATCTGGATTTGAACATATAATCCAAATAATTCTAATAAATTGTATGGAGTTTAAACACACAGTGAAGCTGCAGGTTTGTGTGTTGAACATGTCCGAATGAACAAAACCCCAGTATGTTTGTGATGAGGAAACGACTTTATAACATTAGATGATAAAATAGGATAATATAAGGCTTTAATAACACACTGTGGAACATTCCAGGCAAAGATTTAACACATCCACACATTCAAGCAGAGCAACATTTACCTTGGAGACTGAAGACTCATGTGGCGAACTGGACAAATCTTTCTCTGACCCCGAAAGTGAATTGTCTTGTATCTTATTATCATTTCATCATTTGGTTTGGTGTTTATTGAAAATATTTAAGCGAAATATGCAATTGTAAACCAAAAAACAGGCACTACTGAACAGTCTAATAGAGATATATAGGCTAATGTTATAGGTAGTCCCACTGTCTGTGACCCTGTGGCACTGAGTTTGATGAAACACAGAATCAGAGAAAAGCATCTAATCAACACAATTTAAAGAAAAAACACATTTTAGACAGTAAGATACACCTTTTTTGTACAAATTAGAGATCACAAACTTTCTTTCTAGGGTTCATGGATCTGGCAATGAAGATAGATTGTGAAAAAATAATAATACTAATACAAAATCCACTCCTAAAATCCTCAATCAGTGGATGCTAAAGCTACTGTGACTAATGATGCTTAATGCTTCTCGTAGCAGACTTGCAAATTGTGAGCATAATTTACATAACAGAGGAACAAAACACAGAAGAGTGTTTTGAAATTTAAGGGGAGAAAAAAGAGTGAGATGTGCAGAGGAATCTTAATTGTTTTTTGGTACAGTGGTTTAAACTGTAGCAATGGATTTTTCATTCACATCATTTGCTTTGATTTAATAATAATGAGACTCCACTGCAGATTAATACACTGAACCTATATCATACACCAGTTATTCTGACTGTTTGTATAAATAACAAACCCACTCGCCACCGCGTTCCAGATCAGTGAGCAAATTGAAAAAAACTTGGCCCTTTTTTCTGTAACTGCTGCTGTGGGGCTCCTCTTTTTGGTCTTAAAATGTTCGTGTAAACCATAGTCTGTATCTCTGAGTGTCTAAGTGAGTCTGACGTCTCCACAGCGTCGCTCAAATGAGGCTCTCGTTGCCACAGTTACAGGAGCGAATCTGGAGCCAGGTCCATATTTGGAAATCCTCCCGTGAGTATCATAGCAACACAAGAGCCAATCATGAGTGAGGAGGTAAAATAGTTTAAGTCATTGATTTATGTTGTTTGTTCTGTTACGTACGAACAACAATAGAGTCACAATTTAACCAAATTCACTTTACTTTATGCTCGTTAAATTCTGCTCGTTCAGATTCTAGTAACGTTAGATATTGTGACTGAGATATTTTGTCATTTTATTTTAAAAATAGTAAATTGGGGCAGAAAAGCGGGAACGGAACTTACTTAGCAACGAAACGAGCTGTCAATCAAACCTGTTGCTAACGCTCAGCGGCATCGACCTCGGGGAATGAAGGCATCTGATTGGTCCGTTATTTATGTTCAGATCTTGATTTAGGAACAAAACAGAGAAATGAAAAGTTCAGGATCCTGTGTGGCGGCTTCAGACGAACAGTTTAAGTCCAGAATGACGAGGCTCAGAGCAGCAGGTACAGACAGAGGGACGAGAAGATCCTAATGTGAAGGAGCCGGAAGAGCCTCCTGGAGCACTTCCTGTTTGGCACGTGGCGGCTAACGGGTTATCTTAGTCCACTCATATATACGGTGTATCGTGTTAACCTGCTCTACATGATTCTGGTGTTTTTATTTTTGCTGTTTTGTCCGTCAATTCCTATTCCTAATATCCAAAAATCCTAGCTCCAAATTTTCCCCATAATGCAAGTCTCGATAAGCTTCATTTGACTGGAGCCGAACCGTATGGGTGACGATAAACACCTTAGTCCAATTTTTATACAGTCTATGGATTAGACTATGTACATTTGCTGCGCTGGGGATTATATTATTCACTTTTATCCTGGTTGGAACCCAATACATGCCTGAAAAAAACCTCAAAACCGCGATGTTGACAGCTCTTGTAATCAAACCCTTTTCCCTTCTCGTCTTCCTCACGGCTTCACTCTCAGTCAGCTCATTGCGGTTCTTGACCCCAAATGAGAAGCCACTGTATCATTATCCATCAAACACTCGGCTCAGTTTTTCAGAGCTTAATTGGTCCCCGTGCAGAGGTTATGGACTTACACACTGTAACCATTGCACATACATGACCACGGTCTCCTGGGGGCGCCGCTAACCATCATCGCTTCTGTATATCCACTTCTGTAGAGCAGCCACAGTGACACGGTCCGCTCCTCTGGGATCCATATGAAGTGAGCCGCTGTGTCTGCCGCAACTTGCTCCTTTAAAAAGCTTTTCTCTCTTTATGCTGTTGTGCAATTAAAGTTATTTACAACAGCAATGAGCAAAACAAACAACTGGGTGTTTAAGGTCGGGTGTGTAAAACTTTGCTATAGAAGAAGCATTTTCAACTGAATTACTGTGGGCCTTAAGTTTTTGTTGAGATGCTGTTAACAGTGTTTTTCTTCACTTAAAAGTAGATTTGGGTTTTGGGTTTTTGAGTTTTGGAACAGCAACATTGATGTAATATGTTATGAACTTGACTTTGGAATAAAAATCCAACTGATTTGATCATGTTTAGGACTCGTTTTGGACTCAGCTTGGACTTTTTTTTATTGTGATGTGAACAATTACAATTCATGTACCAAATAATCTTGACATTCAGCATCAGGACAAAGAGTCACAGATATAGAAATCGAACATCGTACATAATAATCAGAGGAATACATAATCATAGGAATTCAGCGTGAGGCCAACAGTCTGTGTAATAATCATCTTGGACTTTTATTTGGGTTTATTTTATACTTCATTTCAATTATCCAACAATCTTAAACACGGCTTGAAACCAATCTCGTTTCAAGTTATGTTTCAGATTGAGGAAATCAGCATGCACGGACTTGCCTCGAACCTAATTAGGGCTTAAACTAGAGAATAAATAGCTACACAATTGGCTTCTTCACTTCCGGTCACAATTGCTGGTCACCAGAACTGAAGAAGCCTTATGGATGATTGAGCAGTAAAAAACTCAGACAGAATTTAAATTTTCTTTTGCTATGGATTTTACCTGGACGACTGAGAGATTACACAGAAACTTAAACACGACTTAAGATGGACTTGGTTTGGGATCAACTTCAACTGGAAATACAACTTTTAACTAAACCCGATTTAAGATTTTATTGAGATTTGACTTCACAAATGATAGAGTTTGTAATTCTTGTAGCTAAACTCAGTCAGATCCAATCCCGACCATGACTCCTGAGCACAGAGGACTCACACTTAGAGCCTTAAAAGCTCAGAAGCAGCCGCCGGACTCTGACAGTGTATTGGGGCGTTGCCAAATCACACGTTGAAATTCTTACAGTGCAAAGTTGTCTGGCTTGAAGCCGCTGCACCTCGGAGAATGACACCGGGCCTGGTGGAGACAGCTGCCCACACACTGCAGTAACAGCAACTGCTCAGCCACTGTTTATTTCAGCTGCATAGACTCACTACTGCATCGAGTTATTTATTCATATTGTGTAGCCTGGCTTATATTCTCTTATGAACCATTGCAGTGACAGGTCTGGCTTCTATGTATGATGCTGACTTGATGAGTTGTCTAAACATACAGCTGAGTGCCTATAAACACTGAATATTTCATTAGTTTTAAATGGCTCTCCAAGCGATTTTAATTGAGTTGCATCAGCCTCAAAGCCAAGCACAAACACAAAGGACTATTAGGCTTCCATTGTCTGCTGTGAGAAGAGTCTATTAAAGTTAACAGGATCTCATAACCTTCACCGGTTCGGTTCTGTGGCCCCGCTATTGTTATTGTTGCGCCGTCACTGCACTGAAGTCTCGTTGTGGCTTTCTATGGCCACTGCTGTCAGAAGTGGCGGATGAAGTACTTCATTTTGTACAGATACAGGGGCAAAAGATTATGTGAGTAAAAGTATCGCATGGAAAAATCTGCTGAAGTTAAACTACTGAAGTACTGAAGCAGAGATTCAATTCTGTCGACTGGACAGAACTTTTTGTTTTGTTTTTTGTTGTGTTTTTTTGTCCAGTTTGCCCTGGATCCTACCTGGACGACTGAGGGATTTTACAAACATATTGAAGTACCTGTGAGTAGTATTTATTTAAAGTATTTTTGAGATCTGAAATTTTGATAGAATTAGATGAATTTACTGATTTTAAGTCATTCAATTGGCTTAATAATTTTTCTTTTTGTGTTTGGTTTGCACAAAGTTGGGATTTAACTCTAACGAATTGTGCTAAAAATATGTCTCAGCCATTTCAGCAGGTCTCAAACCATAAAGAAAAGTACTTTTTAGTAGCCTACTGTAAATCAACAACAGCTGCTAATACTTTCAATTTGCTAATAGGGTAACTAACCAGCAACTTCAAACTAAATGTCCTATATTACACAAAATTGACTCTAATGAGCTTTAAATGCCGCCACACACTACAGGAGAATTTGCCCGATTTTGGCTGCGATTTCTTCTTCCAGAGTTCAGGAGGTGTGACCCGACTTTGTGTCTCCATGTGTGATTTTGAAGGCGCTGCTCCTCATGTGGAGTCAGTGTCAGATCAGAACCACCGAACATCAACAACGCAACGGAAACAGACGATAAACCAGAGTCAGGGGCAGAGGAGCGACGGACACAGAGGCACAGCAAACAAACTCGGGACAGAGCAAAAATAATTACTTTAAATTTACCACTTTATGGGAGGTGGGTAATAAAGTGCAGCATCTGATCCACATTATCCATAGAAATTGTCCTCCGCAAATAAAAAAAAACGCTATTAATCCAGTTTGAAACGTTCTTTGAAAGTAAAAAGGCGAAAGTTGTTTCTCATGTGTTTGTTTACGTCCACAGAGCGAAAAGCTGCAGATCAGCGACAGTGACTCTACTTCCTGTGGACTTTATCTCCTCTTTTATGCTTTAAAAATCCTGTATCTGAAGTATTGCTCCACATTTCACAAATAATAACAGTCTGACTTGTGTCTAAACTAGAAGTGCAGAGCTCTGATCTTTGAACACTTAAAGAGTCTCAGAGCGAGTGGTTTTACTGTAGACAGGAAACAGCTGACGCCATCGCGCTCACAGATTTGCAGCCTGTTTTACGCAGACGGATCCCGCTGCAGACTTTGCGATCAGAGATTTTTAGTCTCATAAGTTTCTCCTCATGTCTGTGGTGTTTGCGCATTTTATTGCACATTTAAAAATTGTTCAAGACGGAAAAATCCTCTAGTGTGTAGCGGCCTTAAGCCATGTTAGAATGTTACTTCATCAAAAACAGGCCTGGAGTTGTTTTATTTCATTCACACATGTTTGAGTGATCCTTTATCTCATAACCTGTGTGTGTGTTTTCTCTTTTTCTATATAAAAAGCAAACAAAAAGCACATACTGTTGTTGCGTCCTTAGGCAAGACACTTCACAAACTCACAAACTTAGTATGAATGTAGTGCGTGAGTGAGCGTTGGTGGTGACTGAAAGTTGCCTTGAAAGGAGCTGTAAGAATTCAGTGTTTTATCCTCACCACACACTTTCTGAACCCCCAGACAGATATTCAGATAATATCATATTGTGCGTCTGTGTAATTACCGTGTTCAAAGTAACATTGCAAAACATTATTAAAATAACAAAGAACTAAGTCCCAGGTCTGTTCGATGTCCCCAAAGCATCGTACATCATGGCCACGTCTTCTGAGATGCCTCCATGCATACATACTGTACATTTCCTACTTTTACAATCTTTCTAATGCTAACAACCCCCCCTATAGCCTTCTTTAGTATGTGCATTTTAAACATCAGTGCAATCCATAAGAGTATATCACAGAGCGGAAAGCCTTGTGTCATGTTGCAGACTTTACAAGCGATGATAGGAAGCATATTTGTGCGCCACTGTAAATAACGTTCCCCGCAGAGATGGAACGGGCACGCACGCCTCTCCACTCCATCCATTATTCATTAGCAGATGTTGGTTTATATTGGTTTCCAGGTATCTGCGAGGCCTCTGTGGAGACTGCGAGCTCCCTGTGGTTCTTGGAGTCATTTACCCGACTTCTACGTGGAAACATCTCTCCACTGCTCCGAGCACATTGTCTATTAAGAGTCTGCCAGGAGAACCCCCAGGAACAAGCCTATCCGGACAATTTATGATTTTAAGCTTTGGCGTGACGCTGGCTTTTTCTTTCAGCATCCACTCTTCATCTGTTGCTTTGTCCTCTGTTGTGAGCAGAGACCAAACAAGGAATAAAGAGAAGCATAATCTGGAACAGTGCAATTTTGGCATTCTTCTTCTGTTTTCTTCTAATGACTCTGCGTGGGCTTTTGACTTAAGTAAAAGTATTAAAGCACTTGTTTAAAAATGTACTTAAAGAGTGAAAAGCAAAAGTATTTAGCAAATTTTTTGGAGAAATGTTGTGATTTTGATAAAGATTTGGGCTGTTTTTTGCCCATTAGAAACAATTTAATAGTGTTTTTTGTTTTCCTAGCTGTTTTTTCTGTGTGTATTTTTGTTTGCTCCAATTATGAATAAAAAACACCCTTCAGCCTTATAATGAAATAATGAAAAATACTTTTCAGTCCTATTCAATAATGTAGTGGAGTAGAAAGTACAGATACCTGCTCTCAAATGTAATGAAGTAAAAGTAAAAATTATCCCCTTAAAAATGCACTCAAGTAAAGTACAGATACTTAAAATGTGTACTTATATGCAGTACTTTACTACTTTTACTTTATTATGTTCCTTCTAATGGTGTTGAACAGACATTAGACACATTTTTTTATGCTGGCAATCACTGTAATTAGGACAGTGACATCCAGAGAGAAAAAAAAACTATTAAATTAAAAAGTCCCATCCATCCATCCATCCATCCATCTTCTCCCGCTTAATCCAGCTGGGTCGCGGGGGCAGCTTGCTGCCCAATACTCATAGCACCTGACCCCCCCTATGAACCCCTCTGCAGGTGGTGAGCCCACAGGAGGTTAAAAAGTCCCAAAAGGTTTTATTATGAATGAAAAAGGAGTTGAAATATCACACTCTACACAGACTCACAAATGCTGAAAAATCAGTAAAAAAGATATAGACCCACAGATTAGACTGTTGAAATATGGAAATTTTTGCGCATTTTTGTGTATCGTTTTTGTGCATCTCTACAAAATAGTGCACAAAGATTTAAAGATTTGAAAGGCAAACTTTACTGATGCACAAGGGAAATTACTTGGACACAGTAGCTCACACATCACAATGTAATATAAGAAGAAAGAGCAAAAATATAAATCAAACAAAAGCAAAAAAAACAAGAGACAAATAAGGCACCATTATATAACTGTATAAGTAAAAGTTAAACATATAGAAATACAGTAATACAAATGTCTCTGCATACTTTATATATAAGAGGTCATGGGGAGAAAGAGTATATAATATATTGCATATCTTGTTAATTTTTGTGCATTTTTGTGGATCACTTTTGCACGTCACTACAAAAACTACAAAGCTTAAGTATTTTAGGAGTAATATAACTGTTGTTGTATATGTGAGATGATATTTTAAGTAAATAATTGTTGTTGTATGGGTATTTTTGAATAGGACCCCAGGAAGAGTTAATTTCCTGGCAGCTCATGGGGATCAAAACAAAACGAAAAACAGTAGGTTCAACAAAATTTGGCTACTGCTATTAGGGAATGGCCAATTATGAAGCAAATTGATTACGAATGCCCAAAAATCCCCGCCAAATTTCTGATTTGGAAAACAAAACCATGAATGCTAAATCCCAGGAGTTTGTAGTCCACAAAAATACAAAAACTATCAAGTAATTGTTCAGTTATTTTCCCATCCTAGCTTTTCTCGTGCCTCTTTATGTGATTTACGAGTGGATTCCTGTGTGAACACATGATAATAAAGGGTAATAATAATAATAAAGAGTCCCTCAAACATGTAGGAATGAAACAGAGACAACTCCAGATGTTTTTGAGGAGGTAACAGCTTTATCTACCACATCATACAGTGCCGTTCTCGTGTCTTTTTGTGTGACAGTAGGAGTTGCCTGTGGATTCTGACCTCTGTCCGGGTGAGTCCTGATCTTTGCTCTGTGAACACTCTGAACCAGTTTTCCAGACGTGCTAAAGCGAAGCCCACGCAGCTCCTCTCACAGAACAGGTTCAGTATCGGATGAACTCCCTGGTGCCGTGTGGGCTTCTTCTTATGATGGATCCTTCTGTAAACTCAGACTGGAACTGGCCAAAGAATGATTAATAGGAACACAAAGATAGTTGTATGTGGGGCTGACAATACACATGATGCTAGAAAATAGGTAGAAGAAGACAGAAAGGATTTACTTCCAAAAGATGCTATAATCCAAAAACATATTTACTATGCTAGTTGGTCTCATAGTATAATGTACTTATTTCTCTTAATGCGTTCCTCATTTTGAGTTTTTTGAGTATGTACATTTGTTGGGTTAGAATTAGGGATTATGGTTTTGGTCAGGACTAAAATATAACTTTTCTCATAGAGGGTCCAGCACTGTACCATTAAGACAAGCATGTAAAGCCGCCAGGCCAAAATACAGGCCGTGTTCTGTGTGGACAGATGAGCCACAGTAAGAACACATTAACCACAGACTGGAGTGTGCTCTGCCAGCCCCATGGGGACAACACTGACAGCATGACGGACTGTAAACCAGATTACATCAACTTCTGTGAGGATGCAGACGTCCCAACATGCACTGTCCACTGTTACCCCAACAACAAGCCCTGGATCACCAGCTGAAGGATTTACTCAGTAAGAAGAAGAGGTGAAGAGGGCAGAGTGACAGCTGAAGGTCCAGCTCAGGCAGAGTCATAAGCATATGGGAAGAGGCTGGAGGCAAAACTCCAGCAAAACACCAGAGAAAAAGGAAAAGGATAAAGGCCACTATGGGTTTCAACACCAAAATAAAGCAGCAGGACAACAGCCCAGACAGGTTAAATCTACTCAATTTGTATTTTTCATCCCCTGGGAACCCCGTTCTTTACCTCTCAGACGCCCCATCCACATCATTCATCATCCCATCACCTCTGCTCCCACACCTACCTCCTCCCCCACTGGGGGAACCTGGCCCAGAGTCTTTGTCACCTGTGCAGGTGCAGACAGCTGGAGAAAGTTCATTAAAGCAAGTCTCCTGAACCAGACCAAGTCAACATGTGCAGCACAGCTCACAGGGATCCTGCACTTTCTGAGTCTGAAGCTTGGAGGATCCTGGTGCTGTGGAAGACCTCCTGCATTGGGCCAGTGCCCAAGAAGCCTGTTCCATCTGGAGGTAATGACTTCAGACCAGTTGCTTTGACGTCATGAAAGTGTTTGAGAAACTTGTTCTGGCTCAGCTCAGACCCCTGGTGGCACCATCCCTGGACCCTCTACAATTTGCTTTTCAGTGCCAGGGTGTGGAAGATCCTGTAATTTGTCTCCTTCACCAGACACACTCACACCTGGATAGTGTTAAAGGCTCTGTGAGGATATTGTTTTTCGATTTCTCCAGTGCCTTTAACACAACTTTCACAGGTTTAACACACAAACCTGCATATTTAGGCTTTCTGTTCCACCTTGTGATGTCATGTGGTAATACAGAAAGTTCTACAATGTGTTTTTATACTCCTTATACTTATACACCTTCACTAGATTGAGTTGGATAATTCCAGCCCTGGAATTGCCAATCTCCACTGAACTAAAGGTAAAAGGAAACTGTTAACTTGGAAACTACCACTACATAGCAACATAACTTAAATCTCAAGAGTCAATTTTGCATAATGTAGGACCTTTAAACTTTTTTTCATCACACTATATTGACATAGCTCCTGAGAAACCAGTTAAATATAGTTATCACCTACCATCTCATAGTGCAGCTCTAACTGTATATACCCCCATTAAGCCATCTTCGCAGAGGGCTTTTATAGAAGGATATAAATGGAAACGTGGGATGAATCTGACCATTTTCAGTGTCTTTTTCTGTCTTCTTTCAGTGCCGCTGCTGTCTCTGTCTTTGGCTTTCTCAGTTGTATTGGTTCTCTGCCTCGGAGCTGTGCATTCCCTTCCCCTCCACTGCTCACGTCACATGGGATTATGGACACTTGCAGCCGCAGTGGAGAAAATACTCCGGCTGCACACTGCCCCTGTTCCCATGTTGAGACAGCAATTTTTGCTGTTCCTATCTCAGAATCTTCCGGGGACCCAGAAACACTTAAAAAAACATTTAATGGCTGAAATAGGCCTTCCTCCCGGCGACGGCCGAAGATTGTGCGGGGTTTAGAAGTTGGAAATCTATTACAGGAAAAACTTTTGGTGTTGTGTTGCGGAAATATTTAGGTGAGAGCGAAATAAAGATCTTGAGTCAAATAATCGTCTTTTTGGGGTTTATTCTCTTGCAACAGAAAGAGCAGCGATAGAAGAGAGTAGATCAGAAGAAGGAGAAAGAAAGAAACAGAGAGTGGGGCAGTAACACACAGGCAGGTACAAAGGGATGTGCACAGGTCATGACATAAATATGAGGGGAGGACTGGACAGTGAGGGGATGGACCTGGGAAAGGCCAGTTTCAATGGAAAAGCACTGACTGAAGCTGGGCCAGATAATTACAACAGTAAATATGTTCAAGAACATGTTAAAATGAATTTTGCTACTACAGGTGAAAATGTTTTGTTTAGGATTTTATGTCAAAAAAACTAAACTCCTGCAAAGTTAAGTTAATCACTTGAATTAAGAAAATGTTATATTGATTTGAGTAAATTTCACATGACAAGTACATTTTTCTATCAGTAGAACAAGTAATTTTGTAGTTGAAATAGAAAAATACACCGAGTTACACTGAAAATAAGAAAAACAACCTTTTTTGCACTTAAAATACTTACGCGCCAAGTGAAATCTAATCAAATCATATTAAATTTCAGTAATTTGAACTCACTTCGATATTACTTTCTGCAGTGCGTGCAATATCAGTGCGTGTGCTTTATACAGTGCTGTTTTGGACACTCACGAATGCTTTACAATACACTTTTCTACTAAGCGAGTGTAGCCACAGCAGCCCTGATGAAAGCAGTTAGCGATCAGCACCAGCTGCGCCTGCAAACACCACCCATCACTCAGAAACGTACCAAATGCTTAGATAGAGTCTTGCCTAAGGACATAACCACACATTGCTCTGGTCCAAATGTGAATTGAGTGTCCAACCTTGAGTGGACAAGGCTACAATAAGTGCTCTTCATTTTAGTGAGCTGAATGGGAAAAGTAGAATTGTACCTTTGTAAAAAAAAAAATAGTGGTAAAATCCTGTTTTATTAGAGAAGGCAAAGCACGGCAAGTTTATCTGTATAGCCCAATTTGTACACAAAGTAATTCAAAGTGCTTTACAGAATAAGAAATACGTTAAAATCACAATACGAACAAATCAAAGCATAAATAATCATCATAAAATTAAAAAGAGAGAGAGGAACATTAAATTAAATCATTGGTAATTACATTATATCACCTTAAAGCATCGGTATTACACATTTTCTTATCTGTTATAATGTTGTTCCTCATCAAAAACACACTCAGAGTTGTGTTTTGTTTCATTCACACATTTTTCTCCCAAATGAAAACACACTGTTCAACCTTGTCATGTGGTAACGCAAGAAGTGCTCCACTGTGTTTTTAAACTCCACACATGTCAATACCAGAGCATTAACCCGGGGTGACTGCAATATACAACGCCGTAGGACTAAATTCAGCCAAATGCACTGCCAGCTAATGTTAGAAACTGTAATAATGATCTAACATTCAAGAAAACCCTAAAACACTGGTTAAAAACAAGCCAGTCGTGTCCTCGTGTTTAATCTCCACTGTTTTCTGATCACAAGTTGATTTTAATGTGTTTCTTGTGACTGGTCTTTGTGGTTCATTGTATGTTTACACTTGATATTATGTTTGTATCTGTATGTTACTGTTTTATGGAGCCGATGCAGTTTAGCTCTTGTGCTAATCCTGGCCTATTTACATTGATGCTCACCTGTGGATATGTTGAGTAATATGCATTGTCCTAACTCAATAAATAAATAAATAAATGAACACACCTTCACTCGAATCATTTAGGTACGTTTACCCCCGGCAATGGCCAATTTCTACTGAGCTAAATGTAAAATGTGGCTGTTAACTTGAAAACTGCCGCTTCATGACATCACAAGGTGGAACAGAGCATTTTCTGCTTGTAGTCTAATAATAAAGATAAGATAAGATATCCGTTATCTGTCCCACAACGGGGAAATTTCAAAGAGTTACTCAGACATGTGTGAATGAAACGAAACACAACTCTGGGCATGTTTCTGGTGATGCAACAACATTCTAACACGGCTAAAGCTGATGCAGTTTGTCTCACAGAAGCTTTAAATCAGTAAACCTAAAAATGAGCCGCATCTCTACAACTTTCTCCTTTGTTCAAACGAGACGGAGCTTTTCATGTCAACTCAGCCGTCCTGCTGTGAAAGAAAGACGTCTTGAGTTCTTCATCACGCTTTTTTTCCGAGACAACACAACATCCTCTCGTCTTCTGTCTGAGTGCGCGTCACTCCAGGACGCAAATGTAAAAATACAAGTTCTCCGGAGCTGTACAAGGCACAGACACAAAGACTGAATATGTTCACAAAGGATCGACCGTTTGGGGTCTGCTGAGGTTAGACTGAGACAAGGATCCACAAGGAAAATGATTTGGACACAGCAGCTCACGCGCCACAATATATTCTCATAACATAGAGCAAAAATATAAATGGTAAAATATATATTCAAAATAAGCAACAAAAATAACAAGAGACTGGAACTAAATAAGTAACAAAAATAGAAACGGGTAAAACTGTTGGTAAACCATGAGTTATTTGAGATATTTCTGCAAATTGTGAACCCTGTGTTATGTAACTCCAGATTGCACTAAAATATGACTTTCTAAAATGTCATCTTCAACTGCCAAATCAGCAGAGCACTGCCTTTAAACGCTCTTTTCATCCTTTTATTGTCTCTGCTCCAAACACTGAAAGACTTTGCTGAAATCAACACATCATTTACCCAAATGTTCTGAAATAGTACACGCCTGCTTGTCTCCATGGAGATATGATTACTTTGCAGTGTGGCATTAAACTTCTAAAACTCTTATCTCCATGGAGACAAGCAAGTGGCAACATCAGGCCACATTCGAGGTCAAATCTACGGAGAATAAACCCTGTTCACTGTAAGAATGAATATGTATCACAGTATCTTTGTGCCATAAAACACAAGGAATAAATGCAAGATTAAGATGAATGTAAGTTTGATGTTCAACTGTGGAACTGTCAAAGCAAAGAATAACTTCTCCACAGAGAGACGCAGGTGCAGAGCTGCATAGTAATAATACAATGCTGAAACTGTTGCAGCATTTATATTTATTCCATGTATTTTTGTAATGAGATGAATATGAACTATGTTAAATATAAGTCTGCAAAATGAAAATCATTAAGTGATCCTTCTATACTTGTAGTTATGTAAATACTGTATGATTGCTTCATTAGATCGACTGCATTAATGGTTCAAATAGGAATGGCTTTTTGGCCCGTCTGCAACAGCTACAAAACTTCAGATATAATGAGGCTGGGGTGGGGGCGGTAGACTGGAGAATACTAATGCTGTCCTAATTAGCCTCTGTGCTTTGAATGTTTAATGCATTGTCTCTGTAAAAAAGAGAGCCCCAAAACCACCCATCAGCAGCCCTCTAACAAATATCCTGATGTCCAAATGTATCTCACACGTGGTCCCTGTGCACTCTCAAATAATAAAGGACTCTCCATTGATCTTCAGTCATTGAGCTCATAGTAAATAATTAGGCTGAATCTCCTGGTTTGCCACTATTACTTATTCATTCTCACATAACAAGGGAAGGCAGACAGCTCCCATTAACTGTGGCAGGGAGACAGCTGGAGGCCTGTCATTTATTTACTATACTACGGAACACAAAGGAACCTGACCAGACTGTGTGGGTGAGCTAATGAATTCCTAGAACATTGGGCAGAAATGTTTACAGGAACTGTATGGAGCCTGCACTCCTACTGTTTTAAAAAAGAAAGTACTGCAATCACAACTGAACCTGGGCTGCCCGTCAGTATATGCACAGGCCGTGCTTCATGTGAAAGCTCCAAAACTGCAGAACTCACTCCCTGAGCTGCAGAGGCGGCACTAGCACTGAGGGGTGATTGGCTGCACGTGCTGGGGTTTAGGTAGTGACCATTCAGCTCAGAGAGAGGCATTTTAGCTTTAAACCAACTGGATTTCAGCATTGGAGAGACTTGTGATTCTTTTCAGTGATTCATTACAAAATTGGTGTTGTATATATAGATGTTGATGTGGGTCCCTGTAACATTAAAACAAATAAAACCTAAACTATAGACCCAGAAAACAACACTGTAGTCATAGACCGTATATATATATATGAGTGGGCTAAGCTAACCCATTAGCCGCCGCATGCCAAACAGGAAGTGCGCCAGGAGGCTCTTCCGGCTCCTTCTCTCCCTTTTTCCCATTGACTCACATTAGGATCTTCTCGTCCCTCTGTCTGTAACTGCTGCACTGAGCCTCATCATTTTGGTCTTAAAATGTTCGTATGAATCTGCTCTACATGATCCTGAAATTTTTTTCCGCTATTTTGTTTGTGTAACACCTGCTTGGATACTGTTTGAGAATCACAATTAGTTACTTTTGGAAAATATAGGAAAAATCAGAAGAATGGTTCAGACTCTAGGAGGAAGGTGAATGCATGATAAATGAAACCCAAAACACAGATAGGTGGTGCTACCAGTGTACCAAATGTTATTGGATGAATATGTACAATATTTACAGAGACAAGTGCACTTGTAAGTAATCGCAAACAGTAGAAGTTCATAAGATTTATAAATCCCAGGCACGGTAGGAGTTCTTAAAGCTCGGTTCCACAGAGCGCTAGAGTTGGGTTTGGTTTATAGTTAGTTGATGGTTGAGTGTCCATTTGTTACTCCAATAGCGTACGAACGTAAGTGTCCATTGTCTCAAGGAAAAGAGACCGATCCAGAGCGCGTTGGAGGTGGTGGAGCGAGCAAAATACAGAAAGGCTACAGAGCCTCCTACCGCACACTGAAGTGTAGGCTGATCCAGGTCAACAGGTCTTAAGTCGGGCTGCTGGCCCTTTGATTAGCAGCAGCAGGACAACCCAACAACAGTCCAAAAACCTGGCCTGTGCAAGAACATGCATGTATAAATAATCTGTGTACACAATAGATGCCTAATAATTAAATAATTAGCAATGAGTAATATAAATTGTAAGCAACTTGAATGTACAATATTAATAGAAAAATAATTCTGCAGCACCATTTCCCTAATAATAAAGTGCATAGTACTTAATCACAATTGCATATCATTATCACTATTAAGGGCAAATAATCATGATTAAAAGGGTCAGTAAATATTAATTCAGTGTGTGAATAAACTGGATAACACCTTAGACCCGTGCTAAACCAAGGCTAGTGCCGCCTAGCGTCAGCGCCGGTTAGCATTAGCGCCGGTTAGCATTATCAACACCATCAACACTCACCGATTCCTCAGTTACTTCCATACATGGATCAGTCAGTGTCTCACTTGCAGCGGAGGCATCTACAAGGTTAGGGAGCACAACGCTTAAAAATCGGATCACTTAGTTGAACAGCGATTAAATGAGCAAAATAGGTTACCTGCAGCTTGCTCGCAGTCCTACTAGCCACACACCTAACAGCCAAGTGAGTGTCTAGTCTGTATATTGTGAATGGGGGTGGCGCAAAATCTCGGGACCTAACTCAAATCACGCGAGACTTCAAAGGACATTAAAATGACAGCGGCAGCTCAAAGGTAGAGAGGGAGAAACCATAGATTACTTATTAATGAATTTATTATATATTTCAATGCACAAATATTTTATAATTTAAAATATAGACCTGGGTTACATTTGTCAAAAAAATCCTATTCATAACACAGATCCTGGCTCCAGATTGGCTCCTGTAGCCGTGGCGTCGCGAGCCTCATTTTAGCGGCGCTAAACGCTGTGGGTGACGTCACACTCAGTCCACTCATATATATATACGGCCTATGGCTGTAGCACTGTAGCAAAAGTAAAAAAGTAAAAACAAAAATAAATAAATAAACAGCTAAAAGCTCTTTAAGTACAGTGATCACCGGACCCCTGTCACTGAGTTACACATTACAAATAAAGTATGTGGGCTATATATCTTGTTCATACTCGTATAATATTATTCCTGTCTTTAATTCCCTCACACGGCATCATACAATCTTCAAACACAGTCTCTTGGCTCTGGACACGGACTCATCAGAGCTGAATATACGCTGTCAAAGGCGAAAAGCGCAGGCCAAGCCCCGAGCTTGTACGGGCCAATTCAATTACTCCGGACGGCGTCTAATGGAGAATGAACTAAGCAGGAGAGGGGTTACTTTGAGATGGCTCTGCTGACGACTGCCTCTTGTCTACATGATCTAATTTACTAAGACACACAGCTATTGATTGGCCTCAGCATGCCAGAGCAGGGAAACCTCTTAAGATTCACTTTTGCCGTTGGCCCATCTGGCGGCGTTTATAATAATTTGCTATAGGTGAGTACACATTAAAGGTGCACTGCGTAACTTTCCTGGTAGAGGGTCCTCTGCCTGCTTGTCTCCGTGGAAATGTTACTGCGTTGTCTAGAACGTTCCACAGTACAGATTAAACCATATATCAAGAGGGAGATGAGCAGGTTACAGCACTGCGCTACATTACAGTTCAGCTCTGTGGAGAGTCGCCCCCATTCACATTCAAAAATACAATAATTCCTTCTGTGAATAGGGGCGACTCTCCATAGATCTGAACTGTAATGTAGCGCAGTGCTGTAACCTGCTCGTCTCCCTCTTAATAGATGGTTTAATCCATATCCCGTATCTCTGAGTGTCTGAGTGAGTGTGACGTCTCCACAGCGTCGCTCAAATGAGGCTCTCGTTGGAGCCAGGTCCATATTTGGAAATCCTCCCGTGAGTATCATAGCAACACAAGAGCCAATCATGAGTGAGGAGGTTAAATGTGGCGCCTCCTCCTGGCAGAGCTGATGCATCATATATACGGACTATGGATGTGATACTCTGCACCTGCAGGACACTGGATTTACCTGATTCTGCACAAGAAGAAGAAACTTTGAGCTTTTAGCATCAAACTTTAAATAGTTTAAGTCACTGATTTATGTTGTTTGTTCTGTTACGTACGAACAACAATAAAGTCGTAATTTAATGGAATTTACTTTACTTTATGCTCGTTAAATTCTGCTCGTTCAGATTCTAGTAACATTAGATATTGTGACTGTTTGAGATATTTTGTCATTTTATTTCAGAAATCATCACTCGGGGGAAAGCGGGAAGGGAACTTACTTAGCAACGAAACAAGCTGTCAATCAAACCTGTTGCTAACGCTAGGGGGAGGGACCTCGGGGAATGAAAGCGTCTGATTGGTACGTTATTTATGTTCAGATCTTGAGTTAGGAACTAAACAGTGAAATGAAAAATTCAGAATTCTGTAGAGTGGATTTATACAAACAATTTAAGTCCAGAATGACGAGGCTCAGAGCAGCAGGTACAGACAGAGGGACGAGAGCCGGAAGAGCCTCCTGGAGCACTTCCTGTTTGGCACGCGGCGGCTAACAGGTTAGCTTAGTCCACTCACGTATACAGTCTATGGTTTAATCTGTACTGTGGGACATTTTAGACAAAGCAATAACATTTCCATAGATATAAGCAGGTAGTGGACCCTGCACCAGAAAAGTCGCGCAGTGCACCTTTCAGATATTCAAATAGCTGTCCACACACACACACACACACACACTATACACTGAGCCATGTAATTTTCTTATCGCTTTAAGCCATGATGCCCAAATTGGCTCGGGGGGTCTTAAGCTACACGGGTCAATATGCAGAATCAATATCCCCAGGCTTCGACAAAAGAAAGGCGAAAAGACGCGTTTGTGCATTTCTGTGGCCGCGACTTCTCTTATCTAACTCGGAAGAGGGTCAGAGGTGAAAAGCCCAACCCTATCTGCATCCGAACAATATTCTCCGCCTCCACCCTCCCCTGGACCCTCCCGATTGTAGCTGGGCGCCGTGGACACAACAGCGTTATCTGGCAGTGCGTCGCTGTCAGTGCGAGCGGTCTATTTTGGGTTTTATCTGCCCGGGCTGTGGGGCAGAAGTAGCAGCAGCAGCAGATAAGGTGGACAGTGACACTCGAACCTGTGTATGTGCGCTCAGGGTGGGGACGGATGGTGCTCCCAGTGCAATCAAACCTCTTCCTGTTGGCGGTCGATGGATGGATCAGGATCGCGCAGCTGAAGAGGCAGGGAAAAGACGAATGTATGGAGCAAACTGTGACTGCTTTTGTACTACTGATACTTTACAGCTGAGGCGTGACGCTAACTGAAAGCACTGCTCTGTTAGAAACTCCATTACTCAAGTTAGACTTAATCTGATTTTTGTTTTAACAGTGTGAGAAAGAGCTGGCCTGGTTGGAACTACAGGGATGATTTATACGATTAAAAGCGTCTCTAGCAGTTTTTTTGGTTAGTCCTTCTCACCTTTTCTGAAAACAGATGTGCACTACAAAAAAGGCTTTTCTAGCACTTGAATTAAGCAGATTCATCTTAAAAGATCAATTTTAAGATTTTTTTACTTAATAAGATGAGATTTTTTTTTACTTGTTTCCAGATATTCCATCCTGATTTATCTTATCTCGATATTACAACTTATTCTAAGCACTTTTTATATTAACTCAGTCCAGGTTAAGCCTCTTTAACTTCCTTCTCAAACCAATAAGGTGAAAAATCTTGCCATAAATACTTGAAACTTCTGCTGACAACAAGATTCATATTTTGTCTTGTTTTAAGAAAACTTGGTAAGTGGAAATTTCTTACTGCAGTGGCAGAGAATTTAAATTAAAAAACGTCATTTTTACCTCAAATTTGTTTTTGTTTTTCTTATTTTTTGATAGGCCTTTTTTGCAGTGTGTGCATTGTGTAACCATGGTAACTGCTGAACATTTTACCAATATAGACACATGTGAAACACCCCTGGCTTGAAGCACTGGGAATTTATCCTGCTTCAAGCCAGTTTCATCAGCTGAAAACCTTGATTGCAAAAGCCAAATAAACACGGACTGAACCTTCTCTACCTTAAACTGCTCCTGTATAAAGTAAAGATTGACAGTTTATAGCATTAAACATATATAGTGTATAGGATTAAACATATATAGTGTATAGGATTAAACATATATAGTGTATAGGATTAAACATATATAGTGTATAGGATTAAACATACATAGTGTATAGGATTAAACATATATAGTGTATAGGTATCTCCTCCACTGTGATAAGCAGGTGATGTGCGCCAGTTTACAGGGCAGATCTGACTCCACTCACAGGTATATTTTAGCCAAAAAGAACACCTGTAATTGAATACATGCAAAACAGACCAATTTAAAGCCAAATGTGGAACAAACAAAGTAATAACAGTTCTATGGAGACGAGCAGGTGGTGTATTCTTCATCAATAACGTTATGTAGTGCAAGTCAGCCTGGTTTAGCCTCCGTATGGGTATATTGTAAGAGTATTTCTTAGAGATACAGTAGAATAAGCCTGCTGTGTGCTGTCTGCATTTAATTAAAAAGTGGCCGCTGAAAGTTGTGAAAAGAGCTGATATTTAGGAAGCTAGGAATGTATGAATAAAGTGAGGAATATATTTGGACCGCTGCAAACCATTTAATATGAACTAGTTTGGTTTTTCACATTTTAAGAACCTTAAGAAAATCTTGTAGGTTAGTTTATTTGTGCGCCACCTTTTGTTGTTGTTGTTTCTTCACTGTTGCACTGGTAGGAAGGTTAAGGTGCTTGGTACATATTTTTATAACTTAATGACCTTAATGAAGATCAGGGAGGCCCGTCAGATCAGCTTTTGGTCCCGGAGAAGCGCTCATACACCAGGGGCCATAGGCTTCCCCACTGTCTGGATGAATGTGCCTGAGCAGCACAGACACAGACACGAAAATGTCACATGACGCTTCTGGTAAAGACGAAAGGGACAAACCGAAAACAAAACTTGTAAACAGAGCAAAGAAGACGGAATAAACCTTCACGCTGTTGATCTAAGGTCAGACCATAGACCGTATATATGAGTGGACTAAGCTAACCCGTTAGCCGCTAACCCGTTAGCCGCCATGTGCCAAACAGGAAGTGCTCCAGGAGGCTCTTGGGGCTCCTTCACATTAGGATCTTCTCGTCCCTCTGTCTGTACCTGCTGCTCTGAGCCTCGTCATTCTGGACTTAAACTGTTCATCTGAAGCCGCCACACAGGATCCTGAACTTTTCATTTCTCTGTTTTGTTCCTAAATCAAGATCTGAACATAAATAACGGACCAATCAGACGCCTTTATTCCCCGAGGCCCCTCCCCCTAGCGTTAGCAACAGGTTTGATTGACAGCTCGTTTCGTTGCTAAGTAAGTTCCCTTCCCGCTTTCCCCCGAGTGACGATTTCTGAAATAAAATGACAAAATATCTCAAACAGTCACAATATCTAATGTGACTAGAATCTGAACGAGCAGAATTTAACGAGCAGAAAGTAAAGTGAATTTGGTTAAATTGTGACTCTATTGTTGTTCGTACGTAACAGAACATAGAACATAAATCAATGACTTAAACTATTTAAAGTTTGATGATAAAACTTAAAAGTGTCCTTATTATTCTCCAGAATCGCTGAAATACAGTGTCGTATCGCATCGCAGCTCTGCCAGGAGGAGGCGGCACATTTAACCTCCTCACTCACGATTGGCTCTTGTGTTGCTATGATACTCGCGGGAGGATTTCCAAATATGGACCTGGCTCCAGATTCGCTCCTGTAACCGTGGCAACAGGAGCCTCATTTGACGTCACCCATAGCGTCACTTAGTCCACTCATATATACGTCTGTGGGTTAGACTCAGAAACACCACAGGCATCTGGACTGTGATGCCTTCAAATACCTAAATGACTATAGAATAATTTGCTAAAATAAAAGTAGAGAGCAAATCTACACAACTTCGATTCAGACGTTGTGCTTGTCGCTGCAGTTATTTAATGTAGTTCAAATATTGTCTCAAACCGAGGCACAAAATCAAGAGGTAAAGACGTGTAAAGCTTATGGTACATTCAAGTTCAAGCCATACTTTATTTTCCACAGATTCTAGTCTCATTCAGTTCAATTTCTCATTTATTTTTTACTACTACTACATTTTACATACACAGAGAAAGCATCACATACTGTATATCGTCAGAAATATGGAATTATGCAGCAAAAGAAAGTTAAAAACACTACAGTATATATTCTGTGTTTAAATCCTCAAAGTAGCCACGCTTTCGAAAAATAATTAAAAGAGTAATTCACCTTTTGTCTGTATAACATAATTTCATATTTATTATGTGTAGAAAGTAGTAAAACTAAAGAAAGAAAAAGGCTGAATGAGATGATGTCCAAACGTTTGAACATTTTAAACCTTTCACTGAAACAAAAGGATTTTCTAGCATAGTTAAAGTGACTTGAATGAAGCAGATTCATCTTAAAAGATCAATTTTAAGATTTTTTTTAACTTAATGAGACAAGATTTTTTTACTTGTTTCAAGATATTCCATCCTGATTTATTTTCTCTAGATATTACAACTTATTCTAAGCACTTTTTATATTAAATCAAACCAGGTTAAGCCTCTTTAACTTCCTCCTCAAACCACTTCTTCTCTCAGGCTCAGATCTGAGTCGTGTCCTGTGGCTTTTAGGTGGAAATGTTGGGAAAGTGAAAAATCTGACATTTCAATAAACGCAGCTTCAGATGTATTTGATTTCATGTTGTATTTGATCAAATGTGTGGATATTGTGAACGCTCGAAAGGAAGTTAAAACTAAGTGTTCTTAAAAAGCTACTTAAGAAATAATAACCTAATATAAGACATGTTATATACTAGAAATAAGCAGTAATAAGCAATAATTACCTAAATATGCTCAAAATAAGGTGAAAAATCTTGCCATAAATACTTGACACTAGTGTTTTCTGCTTAGAACAAGATTTGTATTTTTATTTAGTTTTAAGAAAACTCAGTAAGTGTAAATTTCTTCCTGCACCGACAGATAATTTCACTTAAAATCTGGCATTTTTACCTCAATATTTCTATTTTTTTCTTATTTTTTGATAGGGCTTTTTTGCAGTGTTGAGACATTTGTCCAAAGAAATACAATTAAAAGTGAATGAATGAAAGTGAATGAAAATATTTTTGTTGGGACGCCACTTATGACATTGCTCATTCATCTGGCGTCTCCTGGCGTCTTAAATAACCTCTGAATCTGGCCGTTAGTTGGAGCAGGCACAGTTTCTCCAGCGATGAGAGATGCACAGTGGCCCAAAAGTAGGTCACCCTATTCCCCTGGTTTCAAATTATCCAAATGAATGAGGAGGAAGTGTTTTGTCCCACTTGCTTTGAACGCATCACATTTGTGGTCATTGAGATCTCATTACCGAGTCTTTCAAAGCCTCGTTATGAGTAATCCACAAACTGATCTCTCAGCTAAAACAATGACTGTGGGCGGACGGTAATCAGCCTGTCACGGACGCGCTGCAGAGCAAAGCCATTAGAGTTTATTTTCCTAATGTTTTAAATACTACAATATCAGCAAAGGTTAAGATTCTGCCTGCTTCATTACATTCCTTTAAACTGTACGTCACATGTTACGTCTAAACCGTCGTTTATTGTTTATTAGATCCTCATGAGCTTCAGCAGCGGCTGCGTCAGCTCCTCTCTTTGTAAATTTTGTACATATACTTATTCACGTTATATTATTATTTTTATTATTATTTCTATTTGTATTCTTATTGTTTAGCTTGATTGCATCACACTTTTTTTTCCTTTTTTGCACTAAACTGTCCTGGAGCTACTGTGACTGTTGAATTTCTCCACTGCGAGATCAATAAAGTCTTAAATAAGTCTTAAATAAAGTCTGTCTTGTCTTATTTTATCTTATCTTATTTTTATATTAACTCAGTCCAGGTTAAGCCTCTTTAACTTCCTTCTCAAACCAATAAGGTGAAAAATCTTGCCATAAATACTTGAAACTCGTGTTTTCTGCTTAGAACAAGATTCATATTTCGTCTTGTTTTAGGAAAACTTGGTAAGTGAACATTTCTTACTGAACTGGCAAAAAATTTCACTTAAAATCGTCCATTTTTACCCCAAAATTAGTATTTTTTTCTTATTTTTTGATAGGGCTTTTTTGCAGTGCAGGCTCTTTGTTAGGAAGGGCATCTGATATAAACATGTAAAAACGTGCTACATGGACACGTGAGTAATCGCCTGCTCTGTAGCAGATAATTGCTGTGTGAAGGGGAAACATGAGATGAATTACTTTGTACTGTGAGAGCTCATATTTAATAATAGCTTTAAAAACCCCGGCGATCTTCTCATAATCCATATGACAGGCGCTTTGTGTTTTCCCATTCAGAGAACTGCTGCGGATTTTCTTCATTGAATTGTTGGTTATTTTGGTCTGAATGACTCAATTATGGCTCAGCTTTAATATGAGAGTGTTGGAGGTTCATGTGAGGACAGACAGTCCCACACACTGGAGAAAGCCCCAATTCTATGAAATAATGAGAAAAATCACACATGAAGCAGTGGAGATGAAGCATTAGCGTTTGTGTGCTCCATATGGGATCATTAATCTGTGTTTATTTCTTAGTATCTAAAATAGTTCTTCTGTTTGTAGGAATGGAGGGAAGTGAGCAGCTCTTCTGCTGGTGGTGGAGGTGGAGCAGCTCTGATCACGTTTCCCAAGGAGTCACTTTGGCCTCAGTCATGTGGAGGAAATACAGTTCTTTGATATAAATCCTGTCACTTTATTCATGGGCTCTTATGTGTGTTAAACCTGACAGTTTGTGTCTGCTTTTATATATTCTTTTATCAGATTATGTTTCAAAGAAAAGCCTTTGACCAGCGCGTCTCGTTTTCTTAATCTCCTGGTTTTAACCTGAAACAGAAAATCCACAGCATTTCCATGTTTGCCTCTCAAAGTCAGTGCTGTGATGGCTGATGCTGTGAGCCGTGCTAATTGGCCATATGCGGATGCCTCCACTTCCTACTACAGCAGGCAGCACTGGGAGCACGGGTTACACATAAACACATCACGAACCACAGTGACCTCTTTATTTCACATTTGAAAACGATGGGTCGAGCGTTTGTGCCGTTCTGAGTGCGGCTTTGAAGATAAAAATATTCTACATTTCAGCGAAAAAACGCCGCGCTTCAAATGGGTTTTCCAATGTTGCTAAGCAACAGCAGAGCCAAGTCCAGCTCCTCTGTCTGTGTGAGCTTTAAAGGAGTCTGTGTGGATTGAACTGGGTATTTTTCTCAATATTAGGAGAGGATTAAAGACAGACTCTCACCAGGGACTGTCACTGAGAGCCTTTTAAGATCGGCGCGTTGCCTAAATTACGAGATATACAAGTTTTAATGAGTTAAATTAGATTTGGTTTCTCATTCTTTGTCTACAGGAGCGTGTTGTGCTCGTGTCCCCTCTGAAACACTGAGCTCATGAGTGTTACCATCACATCAGTGGCACAGGCGCCTGTACAGAAGCAGCTGCTGAAACCACAGATTATACGAGTGTCTCACCTGCTCCACATCACACACCTCAAACCTGCTCCACATCACACACCTCAAACCTGCTCCACATCACACACCTCAAACCTGCTCCACATCACACACCTCAAACCTGCTCCACATCACACACCTCAAACCTGCTCCACATCACACACCTCAAACCTGCTCGATGCCTCTGTCCACACGTCTGCTCTCCACAAACACGGCGCTGCAGCAGTTGTGGCTTATATAACTGTACCTCTTGAAGAATAAAGATGAGTAATAGAGCTGAGCCCTATAGTGTTCCCAAGAGGCTGCGCTGCTCATTACTCACCACAACATAAGGACTTACACCGAACAATAACACATTCACACTCGTGCTGCTTAACCTTAAAGCTAATTTGTGAGCATTTATTTACAGCAGTGGCTTTGCATTGTTCTGCGGATGATGCAGCAGTCCTGTCTGGGTCAAGGCCAAGCACCAAATGGATTGTGCTCATTCAGACTCCGCTCTTCGTAAATGGCCAATAAGTATCATAAGCACAATTGGAAATGGAAAAAGCTCCAGAATACTGATTAGCTGCACTGGAACGTGGTTTGTAATATGGTCCAATCAGAGCACGACAGTATATTCTGAATAGTTCAAATACTTCCACACTAAGATGGATGATTTTATATTGTAAAAAAAAACAGACAAAAACAAATCAAGAGCCCATATATTTCTGATGTAAGTTATAATGTTCTAAAACCTGGAATTGTGTTTTGCTTCACTCACATGTTTAACGGTTCGTCAAATGCTTTTCTCCCCGGAAATGTTCTCAGTTTGTCTGGAATGTTTCACAGTGCGGCATTAAACCTTCCTTTCTTTACGGAGACCCAAACAGACAAAGTTACAGGTCAGATCTGTGGAGAGGCGACGCCGCTCACAGTCAGAACGCCTGTTTTTCTAGGTATTTTTGAGCTTTAAAACCTGTAACTGAATCAATGTAAAGTAAAGATGTTTAATGTCACACTGTGGAACATTCCAGGCAGAGCAATGATGTATCCATAGAAACAAGCAGGTGACAGATCCTCCACCAGAAAGGTTACACAATGCACCTTTAACACACAAATCCTGCATATTTAAGCTGAGCTCTTCTCTTAAACAGAAAACACTCCGTTTCACCTTGTGATGTCACATGTTAGTAAATATATTTGTATACATTTATTGTACACATTAAATATATTTGTATACATTTATTAAATATATTAAATATATTTCTATACATTTATTGTACACATATATTTGTATAGATTTATTGTACACATATATTTGTGTAGATTTATCTGTGGAATTCGCTGTAGGTGCAGCTCCTGTGGGGAAGTTTCACGTCGGCAGCGTTCGAACACTGTAAATACATGAATCTGCTGGTACGAGATGTTCTCAGAGAAACTGGACTTTGCATATTTTCAGTAAGAATCAGAATCGTGTTTCTGCAAAGTTTGTGCCGACTGATTCAAACTATTTGTTCAGTCGACTCTGAAACCGTTTTGAGCAAATGAAACAGAACATGAATAAAACTTTCAGAACAAGGAGAAACTAATTCATTAAAACCTTTTCTAAGATGTTTCATAAGTGACCTGTGACATAAGAGTTCAGGCAGAACTAATTTAGTCTATTATTATTAGTAATAAAAGTAATAAAAGTAGCAGTATATTTATTATTATTTTATTATTATTATATGACGCTATTTGTATTTTTTTGTGTTTACTCAATGTTTGTGTGATTTGGGTTTTTTTAAGTTGTTTTTTGTGTGTACATTTGTTGTCTGATTGGCAGTTCTATATCTGTTTAGACATCAGTAAAAATATATGAAACAAGAAATAATTTTGTCACTAATATTCACATTCAAATACTTTGCCTACACGACAGAACTATAGTATTTCTTTAGTTCAGTCACGTGTGGTTTTGTGGCTCTGATGGGTTTTATATATAACACATTACTGCAGGAAAACCAAATGATTTTGTCTAAATTATGTGTTTTAATAGTCTTAGAATAAAATAATGTTTTCTTGATGTTAGTAGGTTTACGGGTGTGATTTCCAAAGCAAAAATAAATTAATGATGCTGAACTATTTTTTGTCAGTTTTATAATGAACCAGAGCAGTGAAGTTAAACAATACGGCAGCTGTAAGTTTTGCACAATAAAATTTCCCAGAATTATGAAAAATTAGAGGAAAAATAATGGCTTATGTAACACTGTTGCCCACATACACATACACTGACTCAGATGTGCTGCACAATATTGCACAAAATTGCTGTTTCGGTCATGATTTACTCGTTTTTTTGATGTGATACTATATATTTCCATCTATTTTGTATGATTAAGATGTTAGTAAAGTAAATTCATGTTTTTTTTTTTGTCAACCAAACCCTGAGCCTGGAGTTGAGCTGAATTATTGTAAACCATATGGCGGCTTGTATGTTTTGCCCAATTAAATTCACCACCAGAGAGAATATTTTTTGGAAAAATTACGGGGGGAAAAAAAAAAATCTAAACACAACATAAATTTGGATAAAACCTCTTCTTTCCGGCGTATTCTCGAGGGAGCTGCTTACACCATAACCTCAGAGGTGACGTTGGGGCAGTGCAGGTCAGCGGACGTCACAGCCCTTTTGCCTCTGGCCTGGGCTCTTAAGCCTTTGGTTTATGTCGGCAATACTGCAAACACCAGCGGCTCTATTTTTGAACTCAATATGGGATCTATAAGTGGCCATTACAGACAGTGTGCGGAGGGGTCGATACTGCTACGAGCCCGGAGCCTGTTGGCACACACCATAAGCCACTACGGGGCCGATCCGTGACTCCGGGATTGATCAGGGCTGCAGCCTTTTGTTGTAATGTATGAAGTGTCCGCCGTCCGTAGGCTGTGCAGACACCGGACTGTGGGAAGGGCTCGGGGTCGGAGAGGGGTCAGGGGGGTGTGATTTAAAAGCAGCACTGCCATAGGTTATAACACATAGATTATTTGGTGTTTTCTTGTTAATTGAAAACCACAATATTGATCTTAAAACGGCTTAATAATAGAAACAGGTCCACTGGCTTCCTGTTCAAAAGCGCAGAACTGATAGGCCACGTGTCACTGTAGCAAGCAGAGGATTTGGAGTTACCTTTTTTCGTGTGTGATCCAGAATTGTCTGAATAATCGTGAGTAAAAATATGAGTGTGGGCGTGGACAGGAGGCAGGTGTAAACCAAAATGTTCTGAGCGCTTCAAGCCTCAAATGTGGAACAATACATTATCATTATTATTCAAACGTGCGTAAATCAGTCAAAACGCGCAATGTGCAATGAGTTTTGTGTTTTTAGTTGAGTTATAGAGAAAGTTTTAGAAATCACAGCTGTAAGTTTCATCATAAAAAGTACAGTACAGCCTGATGGCAGGTTTTATATAACATATCGGTTCTGTCTGGCACTGGTAATGATACGGTTGCATTAAGGCTGTGTTTAAGTCAGGCGCTAAAGTAACAGCGGGAATCTGATTCTTCAAGGAGGAAACTGAATCCGCTGAAGGTAGAAAACGACTTGTTCACCATGTTTACAGTGTTTACAGTAAAGAGGACTTCAGATACTTACTGTTATAATCTATCAGACAGTATTAAGCACGTTATCCCTCCTGTGTTACTGCGCTTAGGTTCACTATTTGAATGAATAAAAGTGATATAATTTAAAAACGCTATAGCTACACTCGTAATTACACGGCATTAAGGTTCAGTAATGAGATCATTTGAAGTTACAAACTAGTAGATTCATATTAAAATACATAATACATACAAATGCACACAATAAAAGCTACTATATGCAAGTGGACAAGACGGGCAGCTTGGTCATCGGTGTATGATTTGAAATATATAAGATTTTAATTTAAAACATGGACTTACTGTGTTCTCAGATAAGAGGTAAATAAAATATAGCTCTAACTGGGAACAATTTTAATGCCGACAAAATTCATTCATCATTGCATTTACAGTATATAGCGCCTTTCAAGACGCCCAAAGCGCTTTGTAGTTCATTATTTACTGACTTGACACTCGGTGGTGGTAAACTACTAACCACCATCGCTCACACAGCACTGTCGTACTAGGCAATGTGGGTGAAGCGTCTTGTCTAAGGACACAACAGTTTTTGCGACTTATCCAACCAGAAAGCAGAATGAGCCTCACATGCAGCTCTCATTTAGGCTGCTGAACCAAAACCCTAAATCCTCACTACCTAAACCAGATATGTCCAAACTACTAATGTGGCCCTCAGAACAAAGTCTTTTGGCCCCATAGTTGTACGTTTTAGTTCAATTCAATTCAATTCAATTTATTTTTGTAGCGCCCAAAATCGCAACAACAGTTGCCTCTAAGGGCGTTCCAAGATTTGGATGAGTAAAACATACACACAGACATATCAAAACAGGAATAAACAACATTCATGTAAAGCAGCAAATGAAACATTGTCCAGTCATCCCCTGTCCTTAGACCCTCCTTCTCAGCAAGGAAAAACTCCAAAGAACCCAGGGTCCTGAGAAAAAGAAGAAACCTCGGGGAGAACTACAGTGAAGGAGAGATCCACTCCCATGGACGGACAGGCTATAGATGTCCAGGCCCGTGGGCCAGTTCGGTATGACCACAGCTACCCAGGTGGGGAAGGAGCCGGGCGAAGAGGAGGAGCCGGGCGAAGAGGAGGAGCCGGGCGAAGAGGAGGAGCCGGGCGAAGAGGAGGAGCCGGGCGAAGAGGAGGAGCCGGGCGAAGAGGAGGAGAGGGGCCCAGCTGCCATCAGGCGTCTGAAAGAGTTCTACTCCACAGGGGGAGTGGGACAGGGGACAACATGTGAATAGCAATGAACAAACTACAGATGAGAACATAGTGAGTGATGCTGATGAGAAAATAGGAGGAAACAGAGGACAGTGCTCAGGTTGCCACACTTCCCCCAGCTTGTTATCTCCTGCGGCAGCTTATCTTAGTGACATCAGCTAAGTAACCTGGTCATAAGCTATTCCGAAGAGGAAGGTTTTAAGCCTGGTCTTAAATAAAGAGACTGTGGAGCCTGTTTAACATCAACAGGGAGTTGATTCCATAACACAGGAGCTTGGTAACTGAAGGCTCTCCCCCCCACTGTACTTTTAGACACTCTAGGAACCACTAATAATCCTGCATTCTGAGAGTGAAGTGCTCTATTTGGCTGATACAGGACAATGGCATCCTGAAGATATGATGGGGCCATATTGTTTAAGGCTTTGTATGTCAGGAGGAGAACTTTGAATTTAATTCTAAACTCGACAGGAAGCCAGTGAAGTGATTTTAACACAGGACTGATGTGATCACGTCTTTTAGTTCCTGTTAGGACTCTGGATTTTGGACCAACTGGAAGCTTCTTAAAGTACCTTTAGTGCAGACGGTGAGCAGAGAATTACAGTAATCTAGTCTGGATGTAACAAATGCATGGATAAGTTTTTCAGCATCATTTTTCGGCAAAATATTTCTGATTTTAGTTATGTTTCGCAGGTGAAAATATGCAGTTTTACAAGCTTGGTTTATATGAGCTGTGAATGAGAGATTTTGGTCAAATACGACTCCAAGGTTTTTTACAGTAGAGCTAGAGGCTATACTCACATTGTCAAGTGAGATTATCTGGTCTGACAGAGAATCTCTCTGACCTTTAGGACCGACAACAATGACCTCTGTTTTTTCAGGGTTTAAGAGCAGGTAATTCAGGGTCATCCAGGTTTTGATGTCCTTCACACAGGCACTGAGCTTATCGATTTGATCGGTCTGATTAGGTTTCATTGATAAGTACAGCTGAGTGTCATCAGCATAGCAGTGGAAATTAATGCCATGTTTTCTGATAATGTTACCTAATGGCAACATATACAGAGTAAACAGGATTGGACCAAGCACAGATCCTTGTGGAACACCGCAAGCTACTTTAGAGCAGGGAGAGGTGCACTGGTTTACACTAACAAACTGGTACCTATCTGATAGATAGGATTTAAACCATTTGAGGGCGGTCCCTCTGACACCTATGTCACATTCTAACCTCTGCAGTAGAATGTTGTGATCAATGGTGTCAAACGCTGCACTGAGGTCCAGTAGGACCAGGACTGAAGCCAGCCCGTTATCAGCAGCTAGTAGCAAATCATTTGTCACTTTAAGCAGAGCAGTTCCTGATGAGCTCTGAAACCAGACTGAAATTTTTCAAATAAATTATTGCAGATGGTGACAAAGCTGTTTCACCACAACTCGTTCCAGAATCTTTGAGAGAAATGGAAGCTTCGAGATAGGTCTGTAGTTGGCTAGTTCATCAAGATTTAAGCTAGTTTTTTTCAAAAGCGGTTTAATTACAGCATATTTAAAGGACTGAGGAACATAGCCAATTTCTAACAACATATTTATTATGTTATGGATGGAACCCATTATTAGGTGGAGTTTCTTTGAGGAGTTTGACTGGAATAGGGTCGAGCGAACAAGTTGATGGTTTGGACGACATGATGACTGAGGTAATCTCCAAATTTGTCTAATGCTGTTAGAAGATTCATGTGGGATATTGGTGTTACAGACTGTTTTACACTGTTTACAGATTTGCTAAATTTGCTCGGTGCTGATTTTTGGAGTGGCTTCGTTGATCTTGTCTCTAATGGTTGTAATTTTGTAATCGAAGAATTCAAGAAAGTCATCACAACTGAGCTTTGAGGGGAGAAGAGACTCAGGGGCAGTGTGCGAGTTTGTCAGCCTGGCTACAGTGCTGAACAGAAATCTGGGGTTGCTTTTGTTTACTTCTATTAGGTTTGAATAGTATCTGGTTTGTGCTTTTCGCAGAGCGGCCTTATAAGAGAGCAGGCAGAGCTTCCATGCCTTCAGAGACTGCTCGGAGCGCGAGCGGCGCCAGAGCTTCTCTGTGCGTCTCACGTGTTGTTTGAGTGATCGCAATTCTGGAGTAAACCAAGGAGCCGGAGGTCTTGGTTTAATGCTTTTCTGTTTTAGCGGAGCTGCAACATCGAGAGCAGATTTTAAGGTGAGCATTGTCCTATCAACAAACTGATCCATGATAATTGGGTTAAAGTTGTTCTCATTGTCACATGGCATATCATTTAATACTGGCTCCATTATTTCTTTGAACTCGGCTACCGACTTTTCTGATATTGTTCTTTTCATTATAGTTTTCTCCTGCAGAGCTGGATAGTCTTTTAGTACGAATTGAAAGGTAATTAAAAAATGGTCAGAGAGTATAGGGTTTTGAGGAATTACAATTAAATCATTAATCTCAATACCATAAATTAGGACGAGATCGAGAGTGTGATTGTGACAGTGAGTCGGCTTGTTCACACTCTGGGTAAAACCGATCCCATCCAGGAGAGCACCAAAAGCACTGCTGAGGCTCACTGCTGTTATCAACATGAATGTTGAAATGAATCTGCTTAATTCAAGTCAGTTTAACTATGCTAGAAAATCCTTTTTTGCAGTGTGATTGCCTTATTTGGCTTCAGTCTCTTGTTATTTTTGCTGCTTATTTTTCATTTATTACCATATATATATTTTTGCTCTTTGTTATTACATTATTCTGCGACGCGTGAGCTCCTGTGTCCAAATAATTTCCCGTGTGGCTCAGTAAAGTTTGTCTGAATGTGAGTCTACACTGTATTTACTGTGGGCTGAAACGACTTCAGGACTGTATTTACTGTGGGCTGAAACGACTTCAGCACTGTATTTACTGTGGGCTGAAACGACTTCAGCACTGTATTTACTGTGGGCTGAAACGACTTCAGCACTGTATTTACTGTGGGCTGAAACGACTTCAGCACTGTATTTACTGTGGGCTGAAACGACTTCAGCACTGTATTTACTGTGGGCTGAAACGACTTCAGGATTTCGGGCTTTTTTACACTTTGACCCCAGTTTAATCCCGACGGTTCCTGACCTGGTTTGATTCTGGTCTAGTTTAGTCCTGATCTAGTCCAGGTTTGGTTCTGGGGTTAAACTCTGTGTTTTCTGATTCTGATATGTTGAATTTCCTGATGAACACGTGAAGCTCCTGAGACTAAACGAGAGGTTCTGTGGTTCAGATTCTTCCATTTATCACTGACCAATTTATCTGTGAGTTTCCCTCTGCGACCGTCCAGCTCACGAGAAGAGATGTTTCCATGAAGAAAAGAGAAAGATGGAGAGAGAGCAAAAAAGAGGTGTAAGAGAGAGAGAGAGGGAAAGAGAGGGAGAGACATTGAGAAAGAGGGAGAGAGATGGAGAGTGTTCTAGAGAGAGCAAAAGAGAGATGTAAGAGAAAGAAAGACGGAAAGAGAGGAAGAGGGTGAAATGGAGAGTGAGACAGAGAGGAGAGAGAAAGGGGGCATGACAGAGAGAGGAAGGGAGAAAGAGATGGTGAGAGAGAGAGAGAGAGAGAGGGAGAGGGAAATGGAGAAAGAGGGAGAGAGATGAGAGTGAGCTAGAGAGAGCGAAAGAGAGATGGTAAGAGAGAAAGAAGGAAAGAGAAGGATGGAAAGTGAGATAGAGAGGAGAGAGAAATGGAGAGTGAGAAAGAAATGGTGAGAGAGGGAGAGAGAGAGGGTGCAAAAGAGAGATGGTAAGAGAGAGAGAGAAAGAGAAAAAGAGAAGAGAGAGAGGGATGGAGAGTGAGATAGAGAGGAGAGAGACATGGTAAAAGAGAAAGAGGGAAAGAGAAGGAGAGAGAGAAGTGGAGAAAGAGAGGCAGAGAAGGATGGAGAGCGAGATAGAGTGAAAGAGAGATGGTGAGAGAGGGAGAAAGAGAGGGAGAGGGAAATGGAGAAAGAGGGAGAGATGGAGAGGGAGGGAGAGAGAGAGAGAGCGAAAGAGAAATGTAAGAGAGAGAAAGAGGGAAAGAGAAGAAGAGAGAAAAATGGAGGAAGAGAGAGGGAGAGAGGGATGGAGAGTGAGTTAGAGTGAGAAAGAGATGGTGAGAGAGGGAGAGAGAGAGAGCGAAAGAGAGATGGTAAGAGAGAGAGAGAAAGAGGGAAAGAGAGTGGAAGAGAGAAATGTAGAAAGAGAGTGGGAGAGAGGACAGGGAGTGAGATAGAGATGGAGAGAGAAAGAGGGAGAGAGAAATGGAGAAAGAGAGCAAGAGAAAGAGAATGAGAGAGAGAAGAGAGATGGAGAGAAAGAGAGTGAATGTGCTGTGAGCAGAAACATAAGAAAGTGGATCAGCTCCTCTCCTCCTCCTCCTCCTCCTTCTCCTCCTCCTCCTCCTCTTCCTCCTCCTCCTCCACCTTCTCCTCCTCCTCTTCCTCCTCCTCCTCTTCCTCCTCCTCCTTCTCATCCTCCTCCTCTTCCTCCTCCTCCACCTTCTCCTCCTCTTCCTTTTCCTCCTCCTTCTCCTCCACCTCCTCCTCCTCCTCTTCCTCTTCCTCATCCTCCTCCTCTTCCTCCTCCTCCTCCTCCTCCTCTTCCTTCTCCTCCTCCTCCTCCTCCTCCTCCTCTTCCTCCTCCTCCTCTTCCTCCTCTTCCTCCTCCTGCTCCTCCTGATCTTCCTCCTCCTCCTCCTCTCCTCGATCTCCTCCTCCTCCTCCTCCACCTCCTCCTCCTCCTCCTCCTCCACCTCCTCCTCTTCCTCCTCTTCCTCCTCTTCCTCCTCCTCCTCCTCCTCCTCCTCCTCCTCCTCCTCCTCCTCCTCCTCCTCCTCCTCCTCCTCCTCCTCCTCCTCCTCCTCCCTCTCTCCTCTTTCCAAAAGCCCTCGGACTCATCACAAAACAGGCAGAATTAAGGAGAACAAACCGTCCGTGTAAACGAGCCTAAAGATTCTTCTGCAACGCAAACATGTCCTAGAGGAAGTCGCTCACCCCCGATTTAGAGCGAAGAAGGAAACTGCTCCATGTCCAAATATTCGGTTATTTTACAAACAGTGAGAATGTAATAATATGTGTACAAACTGGTATAACACTGTGTTAGTCCACAGAGCGCATATATGAGTGAGTGTGACGTCTCCACAGCGTCGCTCAAATGAGGCTCCTGTTGCCACGGTTACAGGAGCGAATCTGGAGCCAGGTCCATATTTGGAAATCCTCCTGTGAGTATCATAGCAACACAAGAGCCAATCATGAGTGAGGAGGTTAAATGTGTCGCCTCCTCATGCAGAGCTGCGATGGGATACGACACTGTATTTCGGCGATTCTTGAGAATAATAAGGAAACTTTTAGGTTTTATCATCAAACTTTAAATAGTTTAAGTCACTGATTTATGTTGTTTGTTCTGTTACGTACGAACAACAACAGAGTCGCAATTTATGCTCGTTAAATTCTGCTCGTTCAGATTCTAGTCACATTAGATATTGTGACTGTTTGAGATATTTTGTCATTTTATTTCAGAAATCGTCACTCGGGGGAAAGCGGGAAGGGAACTTACTTAGCAACGAAACGAGCTGTCAATCAAACCTGTTGCTAACGCTAGGGGGAGGGGCCTCAGGGAATGAAGGCGTCTGATTGGTCCGTTATTTATGTTCAGATCTTGATTTAGGAACAAAACAGAGAAATGAAAAGTTCAGGATCCTGTGTGGCGGCTTCAGACGAACAGTTTAAGTCCAGAATGACGAGGCTCAGAGCAGCAGGTACAGACAGAGGGACGAGAAGATCCTAATGTGAAGGAGCCGGAAGAGCCTCCTGGAGCACTTCCTGTTTGGCACGCGGCGGCTAACGGGTTAGCGGCTAAAGGGTTAGCTTAGTCCACTCACGTATACGGTCTGTGGTGTTGCTGAACACTTTCTATCCATTGTGCTGCTCAAATGGTGGATTTGATTATGGAGATACCTTCATTTTCTAATAGCAAATTCATTGTATTGTTAGTTCCGGACCCGAGGATCATGAGCAGAGATTATTAACACTTATATAACACTGTTTTAAAAGACAAATGCAAAAACAAAAACAAAAAATATACCTCAATAAGCTGTTCTTTTAAAGTGATCGTGTGTAACTTTCTAGAGGTGGAAGGTAAACTCCACAGAAAAAGAAAGTTAAAACCACACTTTGGAACATTTGTCATGGACGTGGAGAAGTTTTAGGCCACACTGTGTAATATTACAGCCATAATAACAAGATTTCCATGGAAACAAGCAGCCGTCCTCATCCAGGTCTGATGATGCAACTCCGCTCGCAATAAGTTCACAGTAAGAGCTCGGTCATCTTTTCAATGCAATAAAAACAAACAAAATGAAAAAAAAAAAAAAGTTTAGTTTTTTGGGGTTTTCTTTAGTTCCACACTGTGCTATACCAAAAAGTGTGATTAAAATTGTGTTACCATTTAAGATTATATGGCAAATTAGACAGCACTCAATCTTTTATAAAGGATTTAGGCATAATGTCTATCTTCAAATCCTGTTTTTCTGTTTTCAGGATTCATATTTGTACATGACTCTATGATCTGCGGACAATATCGAGCTTAATAACAGCATGTCTCGTTTCCTTTCTTACTACAGTCGCCTCCAGCATCTTGTGAATATTTTACAGTGTTTGGGAAATGTTAGCTAAACCTCCTGCTTCTGTCACTTTTATCCCGTAAGAAGCTCATGAGCACAAACACAAGACTCATCTAAAGCTTTTTATAGTCTCATGGATGACTGAAAATCTTCATGCAAGTTTGATGTGACCCAAATATTTCTCCTTCTTTCTGCTGAATAAAGACGCAGTGTCCTTAAGTTTCAACTTATTGCATTTACTTATTGTATTTATTGTGTTTATGGGGTGGTTAGATAAGTTAGTCAAAATTTCACAACTGAAAAAACAAAATAGCAAATGATGAAGTGGAAAAGTACATCTTAGAGTTAAGGTTAGCACAGGGTAAAAAGTATTATGTCTATGCTATAGATAATGTTGAATTAAAATACATTGAAAAAAATATATATATTTTTTTGCTTTTTTCCATTACTACTGCTACAACCAGTACTATGTGCACTACTGTTACTATAAGAACACTACACAAAAGGATTTTCTAGCAGAGTTAAACTGACTTGAATTAAGCAGATTCATCTTAAAAGATCAATTTTAAGATTTTTTACATAATAAAATGAGATTTTTTTAAACTTGTTTCAAGATATTCCATCCTGATTTATCTTATCTCGATATTACAACTTATTCTAAGCACTTTTTATATTAACTCAGTCCAGGTTAAGCCTCTTTAACTTCCTTCTCAAACCAATAAGGTGAAAAATCTTGCCATAAATACTTGAAACTAGAGTTTTCTGCAAGATTCATATTTCGTCTTGTTTTAAGAAAACTTGGTAAGTGAAAATTTCTTACTGCACTGGCAGAAAATTTCACTTAAAATAGGACATTTTTATCTCAAAATTAGTATTTTTTTCTTATATTTTGATAGGGCTTTTTTGCAGTGAACTACTGACTTTTCACTAAACATTAAAAAAATAAAAACAAACATACAAAAACTACAACACAAATCACATTTCTAAAGCCAGAAACTTTATTAATCCTGAAGGAAATTTCATATTCAAGTTTTGAGTAGAAAAACTGCAATACTATTTGAAATGGTGAAAGTACGTGGAAAGTACAGTTATCCTCTACCTCCTGGTGCTATTAGTATGTTATCCGCTCATTGCTTCCTCATTAGAGCCGCACTTCTCCCTGGTGTCGTGGGAGCCTCTAATCTCGCCTGAGCGACAGGGGTAATCCAGGCTGGAGGATTTACACTAACTTCACTGAACATGGACTTAACCCAGTGCAGCCACTATCCCGGATCTGCTTTTCCCTCCTTCACTCAGGTCTACGCAGAGACGAGTTTGGAAATAAATAAATCAAATAAAACAGGCCTGATGTGACCCTGTATGAAAATGTATTGATATCAGTCTATTAATTATGTAGTATATCAAAAATCCAAAGCTAACTAATTGGCCGTAGTCAAAGATGTTCCCCTGTTCACCTTTGAGAACAAAATATATGTAAAAAAAACATGAAAATACCTTTAAAATGCATTAAATCCCTTATGAAATCTTTATTATCCACATACAGACAGAACCCTTTCCATAGATGCACCTCAATGCTCCACAAATCCAGGCCCAAAAGTGGAATGCTACGTTATTTTTAGCATTAAAACGATTCATATTTCAGGACAGAACACCAGGCTCAGAAGGGTGCATTTCATCCTCCTTTAAAAGTGTTTGCGCCCTCATTTATCAGTGTAAAATAATGTAATAATCGTTGAAACTTTGACGCAGCCTCGGCCAGTTTTGTATGCAGTAAACCTTATAGGCCTTTAATGGTGTGAGGATAATTAAAGACACAAATAATAGTCTATATTTATTTATTCAAGCAAAACGTCACTGTTATTGAACTGTTAAATAACTGTTTAAATAACCGTTTGCCTTTAAAGGTCATATATATTACACAACACTGACTCCTGTGAGCTCTGAGTCCTGTTATAAAGCTGGTTCCTCCCCACACTCATACCTGGAGTTGCGTTTTGTTTCATTCACACATTTGACTAACCCTGCATTATTAGTCAAGCTCAAAACGCTCTGTTGCACTTTGTGATGTCATGTAGAGGTAGTTTTCAAGGCAACAGCTCTACCATTTTATACCATATACCAGAGGTGTCAAACTCATTTTGGTCCGGGGGCCGTATACAACCTACTTTGATCCCAAAGGGGCCGGATTGGAAAACTCCATTCTCTGTTCAAGTTATTGTATTTTTCGCCATGTTGTGTCTCATAGCGGCGTTTATATTCCTCCTTTATATTTATATTCCTTGAGCACCGCCACTTGTTGCAAACACACCAAGCGTACAGGTTTCCCATTCACCTCTGTGAAAAAGAAGAATTAGTAAATTTTTCTTGGAAAATCCTGCACTCAGCTCCACTTTTCTTATTTTTGACACTTTGCTGATGAGGGCGTCATGGCCACAGTCAAAACGATCGTCCTTTAAGAGCGTTTGGAAAGAGGCGAGTCATTCATTTGTGCTGCTCTGGTGGGAGGCGGCCACACACAGAAGCACTGGAGATGCTGCTATGCTAAGCGGCGTAGAAAATTATTAAAAAATCTGAAAATTTTACATATTTTAATAGAAAATCAGCCAAGGGCCAGATTAAAGGTCTTGGAGGGCCGGATCTGGCCCCCGGGCCGCATGTTTGACACCTGTGCCATATACCATTTACCTTTTATTCAGTAGAGATGGGCAAATCCAGGGCTGAAATTATCCAAACGATTCTACTGAAAATGTGTGGAGTTTAAGATGAAGAGTTTATGATCTTTAGAACCAAAGAAGACAAGTACATGAGATATCCTGACGTTTGCCTGTCAAATGTTGGCTTATCTGGTACAACAAAAAATAAATATGGCAGATAATGAGATGTATAAACAGTGTAGGGCGCTCTATGCTCAAGCAGACATTCTTATGCGTAAGTTTGGCTCTTGTACGAATGATGCAAAGTTGTTTAAATCATATTCTACACCATTGCACACAGCCCACCTCTGGATTTAATGCAAAAAATCCAGTTCGCAAAGACTACAGGTGCCACAGTAAAGCTTTGCGGCTAGTTTTGAGGATAAGTGCAACTGAATTTATTAGTTTATTATTAGTTTATTTCCGAGTGAAAAAGTTGCAGGCTCTACTAAGAACTTTAATGTACAGTTTTATCTCAGACAATGAAATAATAACGTCACTCACAGATATGAGAGTCAGTGCGATACGATATCAGTCCAATATGTGGAGACACGGGTGCGGCTCTTTTAAAAATATAAATGTTTGTTTTGTATTGTCACTGTCCTTGAGTCCGGAATAAAGATGGACTGAACTTTAAAACCACAGTGGAGCACTTCTTGTATTACCACATGACACCGCAAGAGGTTTGAGAGAAGAACACAGACTAAATATGTAGAATTGCTGTGTTAAACATGTGCAAATGAAAGAAAACACAGCTCCGGGTGTGTTTTCGATCAGGAAACATCAGAACATCGATTAGAAAACTGCATAATATGGGCCCTTTAATACTTTCACCAGGCTAGTTTTGTTTTAAAATGGATGATAAATCTCTCAGTTTGTATTGTTTGGCCTAGTCTATATATTCAGGCTATAGAATGGTGCATCTGTGTCCAGCTGATAACATTTTACACTACAGCCTTTACATTCACACAGTCCTATAGCTCTGCAGCACCTGTGACTATCTCTGCTGAAACAATGTACAGTATTTTACGGACAAAACCACTGTACAAAACAATGCAACAACAACGCACACACACACACACACGCAGACCTCCTCCGACACTGCAGAATCCTCCATCTATCTTCCTTAAGACGCGTATACTCACTGCAGAGGCCAAAAGAAACAGCCTTTTACTACATCACAACAACAGGCTCCCGAACAAAGCGCTCCACAATGACAACGCGCATACGGTTCGTGTCGGCGTCGTCGATGCCGCTTTAAGGTTAACGTTTGAAAATTGTGTTGGGCTAATAGTTTTTTGGTAAGAAATTTTCTCTTTTCTACACGCAGGAGCTCAAACCATTTCAAGCGCAGCGTTTCCTCTCTTAAAGCCGCGCCGTGAGGGTCCGTCAAATGCTTTTAGGGATGTTATTGCTTTGTCTGGGATGTTTTCGAAACCTTTCTGTCATTAATTCATTAATTAATTAATCATTGCGTTTATATAGCGCCTTTCAAGATACCCAAAACACTTTACAGTTCATTGTTCAGTCATGGAGACCAAACCAGACCAAGTGACAAGAGGATAAAAAGATCCATGGAGAGACAAACCGCGCTCACAGTCAGAGTGTCTGTTTTTCTAGGTATCGTTGGCTATGTTCAGACCGCAGCCTGACGTGACCAAATCCGATTTTTTTTGCCCCTATGCGACTTGTATCTGTTCTGTTCTGTTTCAAATTGCCTGGATGACCACCAGCTTCCTCAAACTCAACTGTGACAAGTCTGAAATCCTCATCGTCGGTTCCAAATCTCCCGTCCCCTCTGCTCAGAACTTCACTCTCGCCATAGACGGCCACACAGTCCGCTCCCTCGGCTCAGATCAGAAACCTCGGCTTTATCTTCGACCCCACCCTCTCCTTCAGCCCGCACATCCGCCACGTCACCAAGACCGCCTTTTTCCACCTCCGAAACATCGCCCGCCTTCGTCCCTCCATCTCAAGAACTTCAGTATGTTCAAAACTCCTCACCCACGCCTGCTCACGAGACCACATCACCCCCGTCCTGCAGCAGCTCCACCGGCTCCCCGTCCAACAGCGCATCAACTTCAAGCTCCTCCATAACCGGGCCCCTCCACACCTCACAGACCTGGTCCAGCCCCTCCGTCCCTCCCACCGCCTCCAATCAGCCGACTCCAGCCTCCTCCCTCCCACAGTCAAACCAAAGCACCGGACCTTGGGGGTGCCGAGCCTTTGCCACTGCTGCCCCCGTCCTCTGGAACTCTCTCCACCTTCGCATCAGAAACTCACTTAACACCTTCAAAAAACTGCTCCAAACTCACCTTTTCCCCAGAGCCTAAAGTCGTGGCCAAAAGTTTTGAGAATGACACAAATATTCATCTTGGTACCAGAACGTCCTCCGAGAGCAACTTCTCCCAACCGTCCCAGAGCAGTTTGGTGATGAACGAAGCCTTTTCCAGCAGGATGGACCTTCCCATAAAGCAAATATAACTGATGACTAAATGGCTCAGGGAACAAAACATAAAGATTTAGGTTCATGTTCAGGAAACTCCCCAGATCTTAATCCCACTGAGAACTTGTGGTCAATCCTCAAGAGGCGGATGGGCAAAAAAACACAAATTCTGACAAACTCAAAGCTTTGATTATGTAAGAATGGACGGCCTCAGTCAGGATTTGGTCCAGAAGTTGATGGAAGCTGCAGGGAGAAGTGCAGAGGTGTTGAAAAAGAAGACTCAACACTGCAAATATCGACTTGTTGCATGAACTCAGTGTAATTGTCAATAAAAGGTTTTGATACTTATGAAATGCTTGTAATTGTATTTCAGTAAAACCATAAAAACCCTGAAGACCCTGTGAAAATGTAATGTTTGTGTCATTCTCAAAACTTTTGGTCACGACTGTACGGTCCCCACACATGACGCTCCTCGTTACTGTTCCGTCCTGTCCTTGTTTTAGTGTTGCCCCATTGTGAAGCGTCTTTGTGTTACCGTGAAAAGCGCTATATAAAACCCACGTATTATTATTTTAATGACAGTCTGAGCGACACAGATCTGATTTTTTTCAAACGCGACCCAGGCCACGGGATATGTGCTCCTAAAACCGATACATATCTGATATTTTCCGTGCGACTTCAGTCTGCAGGTCGCGTTCATCCGACCAAGACGTCTCCAACAAGTGAGAGTTTGGCTATTGTGCTGTAACAAGCACCTGTTGAGAGCCAATACAGCCCAACGCCGACACATTTGCTGCTGAAATACGCCTCTGAAGCTGCGTTTCCTCCGCGAGATGGTACGACCGCAACCCTAAAATCTCCAGGAGCTCAGTGCAGCGTCCGTGTTCAGGCGACTTCTATAAACGCTGAGCTCGCTGTGTGTGACGTCGTCGTGTCCTCCGAAGCTCCTGCGAGACGCTTTTGGGCTTTTAAAGTTCACATATAAATCACATTTAATTGGAAATGTGAACGACCTTGCAAAAAAAAAAAAAAAAATCGGACTTCACGAAAAAATGCGAATTGAGCGTTAAGCCCTGCGGTCTGAACGTCGCCTCTGAGCTTTAACACCGTCTGTAATTAAATGCATGTGAAGAAGAGTGTTTAATGTCATACTGTGGAACATTCCAGGCAGAGCAAAAAGTTCAAATAAACACATATAAAAAGGCCATTACAATCTTGTGGGTGTTAATAAATGGTTGGTACAAAAAATGTTGTCACTGGTTCACAAAAACAAGTGTCGATTAAAATGTATAAGCCTCAATTTACAAAACATTTCCGACTTTAATACGTTCATAACATATTTTTGTGATATTATCCGTGGGTTTCAGAATGATCAGACTCTAGGATCAACAATTTAACAAATTATTAGATCTTTTGAATGAAAAAAAAAGAGTTGACCTGTTAATATTTGAGGTAAAGACGGTTAAAGAAAGTTCCATATTAAAGCATTAGTACAGACAGAGGTAGAAGTGGAACACACGCAGGTTTATATCCAGTGGAAGCTTTTGGTTTTCAGATTCTGGGTGGTTTTCTTGGTTAATTTCCTTTTCCTCCTCATCATCATCATATCACAGGTTGCCGATCACATTTCAGAATTTGATAACAATTCCAGATGGAGGGAAGATGCCTACATAACTGCGGGAGATTCACTGTTTTTATAGAGAAATAATCCAAATTTATGACCCACAAATGTTGAATCTTGTCATAATTTGGTAGGGAAGTGCTTCACAAATTTGCCATATTAATCTTATGGCTTACGGCTCCCAAATATGAAGCTGTAATTAGGAAAACGAGATGAGACCAGAGCCGAAAAGGCACATTTGATGACACATGTTCTTTTCAATCACCCCAGGAAAGTACTTTGTGTGAATTTTATATTAAAATAAAACATAATTAAAAGATTGTTCATATACATCCAATTCCCTTGTAATGTAGAAACTGGTTATAAACTCAGCACGGGTTCCACTACTACTATAATCATTAAAAAACACTCTTTTTTAGAAAATAAAGTGAGATTTTCAACATTAAATCATAATACTGTCTACAGTCTTATCCAAAAGTTTTGAGAATGACACAAATATTCATTTTGGTACCAGAACGTCCTCCGAGAGCAACTTCTCCCAACCGTCCGAGAGCAGTTTGGTGATGAACGAAGCCTTTTCCAGCAGGATGGACCTTCCCATAAAGCAAATATAACTGATAACTAAAAGGCTCAGGGAACAAAACATAAAGATTTAGGTTCATGTTCAGGAAACTCCCCAGATCTTAATCCCACTGAGAACTTGTGGTCAATCCTCGAGAGGCGGATGGGCGAAAAAACACAAATTCGGACAAACTCAAAGCTTTGATTATGTAAGAATGGACGGCCTCAGTCAGGATTTGGTCCAGAAGTTGATGGAAGCTGCAGGGAGAAGTGCAGAGGTGTTGAAAAAGAAGAATCAACACTGCAAATATCGGCTTGTTGCATGAACTCAGTGTAATTGTCAATAAAAGCTTTTGATACTCATTAAATGCTTATAATTGTATTTCAGTAAACCATAAAAACATCTGAGAAAACACCTAAAAACCCTGAAGACCCTGTGAAAATGTAATGTTTGTGTCATTCTCAAAACCTTTGGCCACGACTGTACGGTTGCGATTGTCTTTAGGGTTGAATAATGGCGCCACTTTCTAAAGTTGTTCTTCCCTTTTGTTTATTTCTACTGACAGAGAAAACTTTGAACTCTGTGCCACTTATTTCTCTCACGTGGATAAACCCAGTCAGATATAAACCATAAACCAGATCAGGTCAACGCAGCAGCTCAACAAATCTGCAGTTTGACAGTGAAACGGCAGATTACACCACAGGATTCTGCACCCAGCGCGTTTACTCAGCCCCCAACGCTGTTAAAGTCATGATAACGATTTTTAAGGTGTTGTAAACTGAAAACACATCATCACAATTCACAATTATTCAAGTTATTTTACATTCGGGTGTGAAGTTTGCATTAATATCCACTTAACACTGCAAAAAACAAAGTCTATTCAAGCTAAAAATGACTTGGATCAAGAAAGTTTTAATATGATTTGAGTAAATTTCACTTGACAAGTAAAATTAAAATAAGAAAAACAACTTTTTGCATTTAAAATAAGAAATAAAATCAAATGTTGCTTGAATTAAGAAAAAAACACTTATTCCACTGTCAGATAATTTCACTTGTCAAGTTGAATCTACTTCAATAAAGCAAAATGTTCTTAATTTAAACCATTTTAACTTACCTAAATATTGTTTTCACTCATCCAAAGCTGAATTTCAAAAACAACTCACAGTGTGTTACAGTTTTAAACAGTGAACACAGCATTTATGATTCGCGTTTAAATTAATATTACAAGGTTTAACAGGACCTGGAATAACACAGATGCTTTTGTTTCCGGTGAGTGAGTGTGATCAGCATCAAACATAATCAGATCTGTTTGTATTGATACGTAATTAACCATATAACAGTGCATGAATATATCTGATGGTGCAGTGAGGAAGAAAACAGAACATTTAAACGTGCACTGTGTAACTTTTGTAAATTGAGTGTGTCTCCATGTACATGTTGGGCTATTGCTTTGCCTAGATTTTCTTCACATCATATGGCAACAAACTTCTATCTTTCATACTCATATTGAAATGCAGGAGTTTTTATTGCCCAGAACATTTTATATGCGTTTTAAACACACCAGAACAGTTCCATAATGCACCTTTAAACTTGTCTGGATCATAATCTAAACATCTCACGACAAAACGTGACATTATGCATCGGAAATAAAGAGGAAATATTATTATTACTATTACGATTATTCATGATGTCAGTAGAGATTCACTGTAAATAACCAATAAGGAAACATGTTTGCAGTAATTCTGTTTATGTTGTATATATTGTACTTTTAACTGGAGCAGGCTTTTCCCTTTTAAAGCACATCTCATTATACATAATATTGCAGTGGTTAGACTGAAAGTGCAAATGACAGGTTTTATATTTTTAACAACTTAGCGGCGAAAAATGTTGAGAAAGTTGAGAGGAAATGGGAAAAAAATCCAGGAAGTAGCACGACTTTTCCTCACGACTAACTGAACTTCATTTGGCCTGATGTCTTTTCGTTTTGCTGCTGTAAATGATCGGACCTCATATGAAAACCCTCTGCATGTGGACACTTTATTTCACTTTCTGCATTTAAACACAGACTGAAGGACATTTTTAAGGAGTCATTAATCACTGATCATTAATTTATTGCTTATTGTATGTGTGAATATGTTTATTGTTTTCTTCCCTTTACCTTAAATTGTTCTAGGCCGACACTGTAAATAAGAATCTGTTCTTAATGTTTTGCCTGGTGAAATAAATAAATAAATAAATATTTCAAGAGCTGAATATCTCTGTCATCAGTGTAAACCTTCATTTCACAAAATAAAGCTGTTGTCGTATGTTTATTATTCGTCTAATCAGAACTATTGTGCAATTTAGGCAAGTTGTGGCACTTGATTTTGAAACCAGGAAGTAAAATGATTAACTACACGAGCTTAACTAGTCTAACTTGTGATAAACAGAAAGGGAGAGCTAAGAATTCAAACATTTGTACAGGAAATAACAAAAACATAAGAGTTTCCAGTCGTTATGACACCAAAATGAACGCGAGTTTGATTTACGTTCCCTTGAAACCCACTGGCAGTGCTTTAGTCACCAGAATACTGGACGGTCATAAGAGTAACACTGAAATGACACATGAAAATCTCATTCAGAACACGCCAAAAAATCCATCCACTGATCTTAAAAGTGTGAAATGTTTCTGGTGTAGACAGAGAGAACTGTGGGCCACAGAGCCGCTCATTAGTTTCACTGTTGACAATGGTCCTGTGTGTTTTTGTGCAGTTCTGAGGGAGAAGTTTTTTTTTCCTTTGCGTATCGCCTTTATTCGATCAAACAGAGAAAGAGAAAGGGAGAGAAATGGGAGACGGACTGACAGAGAGAGAGAGAGAAACAGAGATAGAAAGAGATGAGGGAGGAAAGAGAAAAACACTGAGTGAAAATGAGAAAAGAAAAGGATATAAAAACAACAGAAAAAAACAATAGAATGAGCAAAAAAGCAACATGAGAGAAAAAATGAGAGAGAGATGAGGGATGGAAGAAAGAATGAGAACGATGCGAGATGCAAGGCGGAGAGAAAAAAAACAAAGGGACAAAAATAGCAGGAGAAAGGGACAGATCGCAGTGATGGGACCTCCGGCTCTGTTCTGGGATCTGAATCTTTTGGATCTGTTCGTTTCAAAGAGCCGTTCAAAACACTGTCTCTTCATGTTTATTTATACGGCGGCTCAGATTTGTTTAAACCGACTGTGACTGAAGGAGAGAGCGTTTATTCACCGAAGTGATGCATGATCTAAAGAAACGTTGCACTACGATAATAAAAAAGAATAATAATAAGAGAGACATCTCAGAGGCTGGAAAGAATGACATTAAAATACAAGAGAGAGAGAATTAAAGAAAGAAAACTGGTATGGAAAGAGGGCGGCGAATGACCAAAAAGAGAAGAAAAAAGAAAGAGAAACCAGGAAGACGTTTGGAAACATGCGATGACGACTTCGTTCGTGGTAATAAGTCTGACAAAATGTAGGAAAAATGAGAAAATTTTCCGTTTTCTCCATCTCCGTGTCATTGCGGCGTTTCCTTATGTTCGGCTAATCGGCAATTACAACCGTACCTCAGATTTGAACATTTCCCCCACTGACGCACAACTCCGAGCGCACTGGGAACATGCGATTAGAAGAGACGAGGGCGCCGAGTTCCTGATGATTCCAAACAGCACATTCGTCTGGAGTCTTTATTTGACCTCAGTGGGTTCGATCACAGTCGCTCGAGCCCAGTGTCGGTATCCACACTGGAAGTCGTCATCGCATCTTTCCAAACGTCGTCCTGGTTTGTGGCGTGAGTGTGAATAGAGCCTCTCCACTGAAGACAGAGTGGAGAAAAGGGCGCAGAGATGCACCGATCCGATACTGGAATCTGATATCGGCGCTGGTGTCGTGGGAATTTCTTTGTTTTCTGCTGTGCTCTGTTTAAGCTAAAGAATGTATTTTATGGGTTTAGAGAACTGTTAATTAAGCGTTTCTGTATTCCTGCCACATGTGATGGTGTAATCTGCTGTTACTGGGGTATTTTAAGACACGTCACTCTGCTCCGTCTTTATCCAGTATTGTTAAAACGACGAGCTGTTGCTTTGTTCATTCTCATCGTTTAGAACAGTGAGATCCTCGGGGGCTCTGATCAATGCTCAGCTGAACCAGACGTCTCAGTTGGAGCGGTGTTTAGAAATAGTATGTTTTACCCATAGTGGACTAAGCTAACCCGTTAGCCGCTAACCCGTTAGCCGCCGCGTCCCAAACAGGAAGTGCTCCAGGAGGCTCTTCCGGCTCCTTCACATTAGGATCTTCTCGTCCCTCTGTCTGTACCTGCTGCTCTGAGCCTCGTCATTTTGGACTTAAACTGTTCGTATGAACTCGCTCCACATCCTGAACTTTTCATTTCTTTATCTTGTTACTAAATCAAGATCTGAACATAAATAACGGACCAATCAGACGCCTTCATTCCCCGAGGTCCCTCCCCCTAGCGTTAGCAACAGGTTTGATTGACAGCTCGTTTCGTTGCTAAGTAAGTTCCCTTCCCGCTTTCCCCCTAGTGACGATTTCTGAAATAAAATGACAAAATATCTCAAACAATCAGACAATTACAATAGCCAAAGCATAAAGTAAAGTGAATTTGGTTAAATTGTGACTCTTGTTGTTTGCACGTAACAGAACAAACAACATAAATCAGTGACTTAAACTATTTAAAGTTTGACAATAAAAGATAAAAGTTTCCTTATTATTCTCTAGAATCACCGAAATCCAGTGTCCTGCAGGTGCAGAGTATCACATCCATAGTCCGTATATATGATGCATCAGCTCTGCCAGGAGGAGGCGCCACATTTAACCTCCTCACTCATGATTGGCTCTTGTGTTGCTATGATATTCGCGGGAGGATTTCCAAATATGGACCTGGCTCCAGATTCGCTCCTGTAACCGTGGCAACGAGAGCCTCATGACTCAGACACTCATATATACGACCTATGGTTTCACCTCACGCTGATTTAATGACATTTGTCGACTGTAGAAGAGCCCGTTTTTGTTTTGCTGCTCAGATCAGGGAGAGACGGACCTCGCGTGAGTGACAGAAGGTTTTGTTTTCATTTTCTCTGTAATTGTGGCACAGTTGCTTCAATAAATCCAGACTCTTTGATTTAAGACAACTCTTCTCCAGTTTTTATTCTTCTCTTTACAAATCCACAACAGCTGGTACTGGAAAATTAGCTGGAGCTGATATCGGCTTCCAAATATCAGTTCAGCCTCTATCCTGGTTGGAGATATAAACTTTCAACGACACATAGCTGTTTTGTGGTTACCTCGGAGGTAAATAACAGTGCAATAAAAGTTTGATCTCATTTTATTTTAAAGGAAATAAATGCCGTTTGAGTCTCTCCACTGTATTGGTTCATATCAGGTTTAGATACGTAAAGCTACGGTATCGGAATCTGTATCGGAACTGAAAAAGCTGGATCGGTGCATCGCTAGAAAGAAGAAAATACGGAAAAACGAGAGAGAATGTGTAAAAAGATATAGAAAAAGAAAGAGGGAGGGAGTGGAGAAGGGGGGGGGGGGCGGGGCTAAATACACATAAACAGATGAAGAAACAGGCCACTGCTCAAAAGTGACACAGACTTTCCCATTTGCATGAGCTGAACCAGGCAAAACTCTGCAGAAGTGGGATCATCATTCACGCTCCAAATAACGCCACAATATGCACACTGCACACAAACCGGCGCCACTCTAACAATATGTGCTTAAAAGTGCACTGTGTAACGTTTGTCTCCGTGGAGATGCAGTTGCTTTGTCTCAAATGTTCCACAGTAGGGCATTAAATTGATTTATCGCCACCGGGACGAGCTGTAAGTCAAGCTGGAGGTCGGATCGGTGGAGAGGCGACCCCCGCTCACGGGCAGAATACGTGTTTTTCAACCTATTTTTGAGCAATAAAAAAAAAGTGTAATTGAATAAACACAAAATATACACAGAAAATGCCGTACTGGGGAACAATTCAGGCAAAGCAATAGCATCTCCATGGAGACGAGCAGAGTTTCCATGATATAAGTTACATGTTTAATAGGTGTTTTACGCAAAAAAGTTGTAAAACATGAATAAAAGGTTCAGATTATGTACCCGTACTACTCAAAACTGGACAACAAAAAATAATTACGTTTTTCTCACCACTTTTTCATTTTGTTGTGTATTATTTTACAAGGAAACAGCAGAAATCACTCAAATAAAAGCAAATGACTATGCACCGTAAAAGGAGCGTCCAATTCGAAAAGGATCTGTGACCAAAAATACCAGCGTAATTGTCTAAAATGGCGTTTTTTTTTAGGTTGTACTCATGAAAAACACTGGATCCAATTACATTACATTACCCCAGGCGTTGTCAGAAACCTGCAGTATGGTCATTACAGCAGCATCAGTTCACTTAAAAGCACCGTTTCATTTGCTACAGTAAAAATAAATGTGTGTTAAATCTGAATAGTTTGAATAGTACAAACAAGAACCCAAAATAAAAGGCTTTTGTCCATGTTATAGGTCTGTCACCATAATTACAATATCGCCTTATTGTTCAGTCTATGAAAGCTGGAGCAATATTTTTGGGGTCTAGTTTTATTGTGTGTACATTTTATTTGTATTACTGGGAAATTTGTGGTTATTTTTTGGCCGTGTGATAAGATTTACTCCATAAAAGGTTGAATGACTCATTACAAATGGAAGTTAAGCACAAAAGAGTTTCATTTTGCTCTTTATTTATTGCCGCTCATGTGTTTTTTTACACAATTTTGTACATTTAGAACAGTTTTTGTGGTTTAAATCTGCTCTCGGGTTATTGTGTCAGTGGAATAAATCAGTTCCAGTATTATCGTTTCTCATCTATATTTAAATAAGTAATTTATGGCGTTTCAAAATGCATTATGGTGACAGGCCGACATGTTAAAATGAAAGAGTTCAAGTAGAAATCAGGACATTGCAGATAAAGTGTTTCTTGCAGTGACCAGTTTTGATATACACAATACAATAAGTTAATCAACCTAGTTAATTATGATGTATTCGGTTTAATACACAGCAATGAGTACCTTTAAAATCAAATATCAGCACAGATATTCACAATGTGTTTTCTATTAAGTGCACATAATCCACAATTTACTTTAGCATAGAGAAAGCAAATACAATAGAATATAAGAGGCAATGATAAGGTGTAATGTGCCAACGTAAAGCATTTTATAATTGAAATAACTGACTGTGGCTCTTTGAAATTAGTTTGTCAATCATATATTTTTTACACTATTTCATAATGTTGTTCTGTATCACACACATACCTTAAGTTCTGTTTTCATTCACACATTTAACGCTCAAATCCTGCATATTTGGGTGTTTTAAACTCCATCTTTATCAGACTCATTTGGATCCTTTCAGCCTTAGAATTGCCAATTTCTACCGAACTAAAAGTAAAAGGTGTTAACTCGAAAACTATGCAGACAGACTAAAAATAAAGGATTAGTCAAACACGTGTGACTGAAACCAAACACAGCTCCAGGTTTTTGATGAGGTAACAGTATTGTAGCCGGGCTAAAAGCTCATAAGAGTCACTTTTGTGTAAAATTGTACCTTTAAAGTTGAACAGTTTGGCTGTAGATTAAGATTCTAACCAAATATTCTTTCTGAACTCTTAACATTGAGTTTAATATTTCATTAAACCTTTGGATGTCGTGCTTGTCTTTCTATTATCTATATTCCCGGAACCCTGAGTTGCTTTTCCTCACCAGATCATTTGGACATTTCTCACTTGGCATTCGGAGCATATTGTGACCTTAAAATGAGAGAGCAGGACAAACCTATGTCATTTGTGTCTGCAGGGCACACACAGAAAGGTATTCATTAAAGCGGAGTGCTGTGCAATTACTCTACAGTGTAGCTGCACATATCAAGTGAGGAGCCGGAGCAGCCCTTAAAGACACAAAGAAACCGCACAAGAAAGGAACATATACAGTCACCAGTAATTTCTAAGATGTGCATGAAAAAAAAGAGGAAATATCATGTGTACAGTTAAAAGTGATTCAGTTTCACATTTAAAGGTCCCATATTGCCCAATTTTCTGATCTGTTATAAAGTTTCCTCATCAGAAACACGCCCAGTGCTGTTTCCGTCACATTTAACACTCATATTTAGGCTGAGTTCTTCTTCCAGACAGAAAACGCTCTGTTCCACCTGGTGATCCAGCGTCACTAGAATCTTACTGATAATTTCAGCTTCGGAACTGCCCGTCTCTGCTGAACTAAAGATAAAAGGAGCTGCAAACTTGAAAACTACGTCTTCATGACATCACAAAGAGGACCAGAGCATTTTGAGCTGAGGATTACTCAAACATGTGTGAAGAAAACAAAACAAAAGACAACTCTGGGTTTGTTTTGAACAGTAATAGCGTTACAGCCTGGTTTAAAGCTCACCAACGTGAATTTTATGTAATATAGGACCTTTAATAGATAATAATTGCAGATATGTATACGCAGACAGGAAGTACTTTCTGTTAGGGTTGAGTAATCAATGAAATCAATGTGATCTGATCCCTGTTATTGTTAATCCGTCAGTTCATGATCCACACATTTTCTGGTGAATACAAACACGACCATGTTTCCCCACATACTTCTCTCACTGAGCAGAGTTTTCATGGCTCTGAGTGTCTGTTGGATGAAGTGGGAACTTAAAGAAGAAGTAAACGACTTAAAATCAAATTGAAATTATGATCCGGCTCTATAAGCAAATACTATTTTTTAATTTTTTGCCATATCGCCCACCCCGACTTTCTAACTAATACAGTCTAATAATTCCTGTAAATATTAATATAATGTTTATTTGTGTGTGTGTTTGACCCATGGCTGTTTCACTGTTTGATTTTCTGTTGGTTTTGTCGACACTTTTATTAAACCCCGAAGGCGACGGCTGTTGTGATTTTGGGTTCTACAAAAAATAAATGGAAAAGAAATGATGGCAGCCCAACTAATCCACGTCGATACTGAAATGAGAACTGTTGTTTTCATTATAATAAATTATTGTTGTGTGGATTGAATCGTGTGTACGGTGTGTCTCTTCGGACGTATTTCAACCTTTTAATTTTGAGCAAATTGCCGGTGGAGTCCTGGGGAAGCAGTGACACGATGACACAAAACAGATCCTTCAAACACATTTCAGAATTTGACACCCAAAAAGCCGCTTGACGCAAATTGCACTTGTCAAAAAAGAAGTTATTAGTGTTTTTGAATGTAACTTTTCTGAGCAAAATTTAAAAGAAACGATTGTGCAGGTTTGACAGGTCACGGTCACATCATCTCCCACTAAAGAGACCATTTTCTCCATTTTTTTTTTTTTTTTTTTTTGCAAAATTGAAACTTTTTTATTTTCAAAAAGCAACAGATTACACAGTTAACTTTCAGCAAATGCAGTCCTAACTGAAACTGTTACTCACATTCGGGACTTCAAAAATGAAAGACACATACATACTTACACACAATCTATCTATAATATACAAAAAGAATAGATAATAAATATTAAAATGGCCACAAGAGAGAAAAAAGTAAGTCATTGAAAACAATCAGAGCAAATGTTAGGGAAAGTATAACAAGACAGTGTGCCTTAAATGTCTTTTTTTGACTTTTACATTTTTTACAAATTGTGCAAGTTTTTTGTACTAAGGCTCTGGTCTTGAAGTGACAGTTAAATGATCCAAATGCACCCGTACACAAAAAAGAAATACCTGCAGTGACACCCATTCATACATGTCTCCCAGTGCTGTGAGCAGATCGTGGGGTGGAGCAAAAACCAATGCAGAATTAATATGGGCTGTTTAGTGCTCATGGGAGTGGACCAGCTTGTCAAATTAACATGCACTTCAAATTGATGGTTGGCGTAAAGAAAACAGAAATCTCCTTGAATCTAAAGAAAAGGAAAAAAAAAAAACGTGAATAAATAACAAATATGACAGCATCAGAACCGTTAAGGCAAGAACACCCGGAGTGGCATCAGCAATACTGTGACAGTATGTGTGGGTACATGGAGATGACCAAACATTTAAACTACTTCTTCAATGTCTTTTTTAAGCACAAGGTTGATCTTCAAAAGCAACTTAAAAAAAAAATCCAAACATCACTTCCACTTTTTTCCTCTTTTTTTTATAATAAAGGATGATAATAAAAATAACGATGCCAGACACTGAGGACGTATGGATCGTAAAACTACAAGAAATCATCTCTAGTCCTTAAGTTGCAACTTCAAAAAGTACACATTGTAAATCCCCCATCGGTGAGCCCCCTCCCAGGAAATGAAAAAGATACCACTTACATTAAAACCATTTTATCCTCTCGAGATGGTGTATTCCAACAGTCACCATGTTTTGCTTTACTTACAGCGATTGTGTAGTCTGTTGCAAATTAAAGCATTCAATGTTAGTTTCAAAAAAGAGAAAAAGTTGTCTTAGCAATTCAATTGCCAACTGTAGACCAAAAAAGCATCTTTACATCTTCTTTTAGTGCAACTCTTAAAATGTAAAACATTTCCAGTGATTCCTTGAGAGGTATCATTTCTTTGTTTCTGTTTTTTTTTCTCTTTTCTTATTTTCTTATGTCACACCTCACAAATGTAGCATCTTCAAATATCCAAAGCAAGAGGTTATCATTGCTTATCAATTTTTTTCTAATTTTTTTTATTTTTTTAATCTCTGCATTTGCATGGCCTTTCCACAAAGTCTGGAACAAAAACAGGAGAAGCTCCTCACCTCCTGTATCTAATTCTATTCCCCTCAGCCTCCATGTTGGACACCATTATATTCAATCACTCGGACGGGGCCCGACAGTCCAGCTTCTCCCTCCAAGCCCGGGTCAGAGCAGGAGAGACGGAGGATGAAGAGAAAAGAGTGCTGTACAGATCAATCTGGGAACACAGAGACCCAGAGAGCCTTCATATAACGCAGTAAGGTTCCCTTGGTAACCTGGATTTTCTGCAGTAGAGGAGAGTGGTGCTGAAGCAGCGCCGCAGCTCCCTGTTGGAGAAGATGCAGATGAAGGGGTTGACCCCAGCCTGGGCGAAGCTCATCCACACGGCTGCCGTCAGGTAGCCTGCAGGGACCACCGGGCCCCTGGCAAACACCCTCCAGTAGCACGCCACCAGATAGGGCCCCCACAGAGCCAGGAAGAAAAAGGTCATGATGTAGAACATCCTACTAATCCTCTTCTCTGTTTTGAACTCGTCCAGCACCAGCAGGCGGCGCCGTCCCGCCGCGTTGCTGTTCTGCCGGATGCCCAGCAGAGTGGGCGGGGTGGGCCCGCGACCAAACCCAGCTAACCAGTTAGCCGCGGCCTGCCCGCTAGCCCCCGGCCCGTGGAAGGTCCAGTTCTGGCTGACAGCAGGCACAAACTGGACCGGCTTCATTTTCCGGCGGTCGTGAACAAAGAAAATGAGCTTGAGGTAAACCAGCTGTGTGGCCAGGAGGATGAGCGCCAGCAGCAGCATAAAGCCCAGTGAGTCGTTGGCCCTGAAGGAGCGGTGCTGGAACGTGCACTGGTCCTCCTCTCGGATAAACGAGTACGTCCCCACGTCCAGCACCGGGGGGAACGCCATCGCCACCGACAACGTCCACACCATACAGATCACGGCCAAGCACGTCCAGAAGGTCAGCCGCTTGGTGTAAAAGCGGTGGTGTGCGATGGCCAGGTACCGCGTGACGCTCACACAAAACAACATGAACGCCGTGTGGAAACAGGACAGCACCCCCAGGAAGGCGATGACTTTGCAGGTCAGCGTGCCGTACGTCCAGGCCGACCCATTCTTGACGGAGGTGAAAACGAAGGGGAAGCAGATCGCCGAGCGCAGGATGTCCGACGCACACAGGTCCAGCAGGAAATAGTATGGCGCTCGATGCAAGCTCTTGTCTTTGACCAGCAGGATGGAGATCAGGAGGTTTCCAACTACACCAACGCCAATGATGAAACCCAGAGAGGTCAATTTAAGGAATGTGGCAAGAGGAGAGACATTCTGCAAGATGTTGTGGTCCCCTGCATGGCTATAGTTCGCCATAGATGGAGGAGGGATCATATAGATAGCGGGGATAGCTTCAGCTGAGTATCATGATCTAGAGGCAGCGAGGGGAGGCGTTACATCCATTTGGCGGTGTGCTTTGAAGAGGTTTCCAGGCATATAGGCAACCTCAGCTCTAAGGCATCCTTTGTTCCTTTGTCTCATCACACCTTGAAAAACATCCCTGAAAAATATCACCCACCAATCAACATTCAGTACCATAACATAACTACATATGTTTCAAATGATATAACTGATAAACAGCCCCTTTTGTCAGCCAGTCTGTCTTTATCATTCATAATTCAAATCCTAATTTAAAAGACTATACATTAAAACTATGGGATTTTAGATACATTGTGATTTCATGACACTTATGTGATATGAAAATTAAGATTTTCTTTCATGAGGGCTCCGGAATTTCCAGAACAAAGCAACATGAAAGAAAAAAAAAGGCACACACACAAACGGTGCCGATCTGATGCCCAAGTGTTACACAAATAGGCTTTTTTCCCCCTTTCTTTTTTCCGTTCTTCCATTTTGATATCTCGGGGTTTTCAAATGCGGTCCGGGCAATGGTTCTGGATCACACCCTGCAGAACACAGAAGAGGAGCAGCTCTAAAGCGGTGGATGCCTCGAATAAACTCGCCCCCTCTCGTCTTTTATGCGATATGGAAAAAAAATCTCCGAGGAGCCTGAATGCGTAATAACGCGCTGGTGTTTTTGTCTGATTAAAGGTTAACTGGATTATTAGACGACGATCTCATCAGGGCGTTTAGCGACCCTCCATTTTACACCGCATTTCTGATTATAAAGAGTTGAGGGAAATAGACGGACAGGCGCCCACTGTGAAAACCGCATATCCAAAGCGTTTGGCTGTTTATGCGCGGGATTTTTTTTTTTGCCATCGAGACAAGCTCGCAGACTCTACTGCATTGTTGACGGTGACTATGTGATGAATACTGTCTAATATCTACTTACGTGTTAATAGATTATGCATCCTCCGAGTGCCAGTCGTGTCGTTTACGCTCGCTTAAATCCGACACGTCCCCTTAAAAACAAACGGTGCCGTCGTTGTATCCAAAAGCCTCATAAGATTGTAACGTATCCGTGCGTCCATTAGACTAGAGTCATTCCCAAGTCTTCGCTCTATGTGAATCGCCCAGACAGACAAGACAAGGCCAAAAAAGAAAAAAGGAAAAGACTTAAACCAAGACGCTCATCTCGAAGCCCAAATCAGTCAAAAAATCCCTACCTGTTGATAATCCCCGGTCCTTTGTCTCTGGTAGGTTATTTACATTGCACCAGTCGGAATTTTATGTTTTTCTGAAAAGACCGATTTGTTGCCTGCCTTCCCTGCCTGCCTCCGTTTTTTTTCCTCCACAGTGAATATCCTACAGTAAACGGAGCTCAGTGCGCATGCGTTCTGCATCCCTATTTGTGATCCAAGACGCGTCTTGTGTCTTGTTGCAGCAGCAGCAGTGGCAGCGGCGGCGCCTCTCTCTCCTCTCACGGCAACATCTGCTCTTTGGGCCGAGTCACAGCTCTGCCCCGGTTCTCCCTCATCACCGCGGTCTCCTCCTGTCAGCCGCAGATACGCGACAGGAACGGGCGCTTACGTTTCATGTAGTTTCATCAGTGCGCGACAGATATGCTTTTATTATCGGCTCACTAACGCAACAGCTTATGTAAAACGGCAAGGTGAATATATATACAGGTCTATATAGGCCATCAATCAGGCTATAGCTCAACTTTATTTTTTATCCTATCCTATCCTATCCTATATTATTTATTATAACACTGTGTCCTTATCAAAAACTTACCTGGAGTTGCGTTTGTTTCATTTGCACACGTTTAACGCACAAACCTGCATGTTTAGGCTCAGTTCTTCTCTCAAACAAAAAGCACTTCCACCTGGTGACGTCATGTGTTAATGCGTGATGCTTCACTGTGTTTTTTAAACTTCATTCGCTAGATTCATTGGAATAATTTTCCCTACTAAAGCTGTAGCTGTTAACTTGAAAACTACATTTTCATGACATCACAAGGTGGAACAGTCCATTTTGAGTTTTGGAGATGTAAACAGACTATTAATAAATGATCACTCAGACCTGTGTGAACAAAACAAAACACTCCAGGGATGTTTCTGATGAGGTCACATTATAACATGGCTAAAACCGAATAAGTCAGTTTTGTCTATATTTAAGATGTATTGCCTATCATACACTGCAAAAAAGGCCTATCAAAAAGATGAAAAAAAAATGGTAAAAATTGAGGTAAAAATGCTCTATTTTAAGTGAAATTTTCTGCCATTGCAGTAAGAAATTTTCACTTACCAAGTTTTCTTAAAACAAGACGAAATACGAATCTTGTTCTAAGCAGAAAACACTAGTTTCAAGTATTTATGTCAAGATTTTTCACCTTATTGGTTTGAGAAGGAAGTTAAAGAGGCTTAACCTGGACTGAGTTAATATAAAAAGTGCTTAAAATAAGTTGTAATATCGAGATAAGATAAATCAGGATGGAATATCTTGAAACAATTAAAAAAATCTCATCTTATTAAGTAAAACACTCTTAAAATTGATCTTTTAAGATGAATCTGCTTAATTCAAGTCAGTTTAACTATGCTAGAAAATCCTTTTTTGTAATGCAAAATGGTCTTGTCTAATTGCAGTGGCTGTTACTATTACTTCACTGAATACTTCTTTACTTCATGTTCCTCCACAAACATAGGCTCAAACCCATAAGCCGTATCGAGCTCACTCCAATTTCAAAGGTAAACACACACTCCATTGTCCTCACACATGTTTGACTGTGAACACGCTCGAGTTTACACACAGGTTGGTTCAACTTAGCTTTCCTCTTCTATGCATAATTGAGCAGCACTTTCCCCAGTCCTGGTGCGTCGTGTGCCTATAACAAATTGATAGAGGTGGATTTCTGAAACACGTACAATACTGATGTGAAACAAGTGAACGACTCAATCATCCAAAAGTTGTGTACATCCGGCTGACATTAACTGCAGCAGCGGGAGGGGAATGTCTCTACCTGAGCTGCGTATGAAATAGTAATGAGAAGACATATATGTAGGATGTTATGCTATCATTTTCTCAGTTTCTATATTTTATGAGTGGGGAAGCATGCTGTGGTTGGTAGCACAGTGTGTACCATGTTATATATTCAATCACAACACATTACACATGAACTTAACTATTACATGTTGAAGATGTTGGTTTTGCATAACACAGGGATATGATCATAGACAGTACAGCTCTATTAATTACTGTATCAAAAGTATCCTACGTTTACATATTGTATTAATGGTTTTACTGCAGCCTAAATCATAAAATGTGTCCAGGTCAAATCCATGACAAAAGGACAATTTAAGAAAACAATAACCAGGTCAGGCAGAGGTGTGAAAGCTCCATTATGGACCTAAATGAAACTGTAAACAAGTTGGGTATTAATTTCATAATAGCGAACTCCTCCCTTGGCAGATTTAAGGCCGTGTCCTCCAGCATTCTGACCAGAACTGAAGAAGCAGCTTGGATGAAATGATGCGAAACGTTCTCAGCCAAATAAACTTTTGTCCAGTTGACAAATTGAATTTCTCCTTTTGCCTAAATCATAACTCTAACCCAGCTGTTGTAGTAATGAGGCCACAACCCAGAAGGCATCAGCTGTTGTCACATGAATAGGAGCCTATAATTGCAGATGGACATGGCAATAACATTTTCATTCTTTCAGTCAGTCAACTAGTGAGTTTGGCTTCACTGGTGACAAATGGTGACGCCAAAAAAATTCAGAGCGAGGCCCTATAATAACATGCGAACCACCGGTAAATTCTGAAACATTTTTATTGACATATTTTGTGCTAATGCATAGATTTATATCAAAATAAAGAAATAAAACAGATGAGCTTACAAAAATGCATAGATACATAGAGCAGTCAGTAAGCAGAAGTTGACATTTGGTCAGTAATCTGAGCAGTGCGCAGTCAGTTCTTTTCGGTACTTCCTGGATCCAAACACGGTCCACGTGGTCGTGTTACGCGCGGTGCGTCCTAAGGCACAGTTGATATCCGCGTCTGCCTCACACACATTTGAGCCCGTGTTTCATGAAGAGCTCTCGGGGAGACGTGCAGGTAAACAGATGGCTCCAATCCTGCAGTCTTCATCACAGCTGCTCGTTCCTCTTCCGCGCGTACCAGCCCAGACAGGCGCAGAAACCCACCCCGGCCAGGACAGAGCCGAGCAGGAGCGCGATGGCGTCTCCCGCGTCGTACGCCTCCACAGCGGGGACAAAACACGCGAGGAAGAGCCACAGAGTCAGTGCTGCGCCGGGGAGCAGAAGTTTAGGGGCCATGTTGAGTTTTCCGCTGTTGCTGTGCACTTTCGGGAAGAAGCGTCGTCTGCGTCAGGTCACGTGACCACAACAGAGCGCTGCACTTCCGGGTCCGCTCAGCCAATCGCGCGCAGCTTTTATTCCAACACATGTATCCAGGACAGATAACCCTGTGTCTTTGTCTCACAATAGAGCTCTTACCCAGAAATATCCACGCAGAGTATTATTTTCATGATAATATAAGTATGAACGGCTCATTCTCGATTTACAAGCTTTTACCTCATATAATACTATACAAGGCATAATAGCAAAAGCTGTTAATAAAGAACATGCCCATAGGCTAACATAAAGACTAAGCATTGCAATAGAAGGTTATTTCTCCTACGTTCCTCCTCAAATTAGTAAAAAGAGATTACATTCTTACAAGACATTTAGAAAAGAAAGAAATTACAGTGATTAGAACCAGGTATCTTTCCTTTCCTGTTCCCCCTAAAGTGAAGGAGACACAATTTAAAAATTTGAATAACATTTGTCCTCCCAATGAATTCCTAAAAAAAGAAAAAATCTAATTTAAGACCAGTAAATGTGTATTTTGTGAAACAGGGGAGGAAGACTTAGAACATCTTTTTTTATGTGGTTTTGTGAACCTTTTTTGGCTTGATTTTCAGTTTCTGCTTCAGTCCAGTTTGCCCCTGTAACTGTAAAAGAAATTCAATTTGGTGTATTAATAGACAACAAAAATTGGAATTTAGTATAAACAATTTATTGGCATTAGGTAATAATATTTTAATCACAAATGTTTTTTTTTTTTTAAGATGAAGCCTAACTTAACCCACTTTAACAATGATCTAAATATGTTTGTCAGTTCACTGATTCTGATTGAAAGAAAAGAGGTTGTTTTTCTTGTCCTTTCTGAACGATATTGATGTGCTCTGCTGAAAATTTGATATTGCCCCTATTTTATGTTTTTTTGTTTTTTTGTTTTCATATGATCGTATATGCTCTTATGAGGTGCCAGTTTGTTTGTACCTGATGTTTTGTAGTATTAATAAAAAATCTCCTCTGTGATTTTAGTGCCTACTGATAAATAAATAAACAAATAAATAGTGTTTTATTAAAACAGTTTGATCCCATCCACATGAGAGGTAAAAATGAACATGTGGGAGATGCCACTGGTTATCGTCCTCTGCAATGAGTGCATAAGTATCACATATGAATTATTTAAAATTCTCATCAACTATTTTTCTGTGTTTCCTTTGTCATTATAGCCTGATCAATACTGATGACCAAGATCCTGGCTGAAGAGATGAATGACTGTCCCCTTGGTAAGTTATTTTCATTTTGAGATGTAATAGGCCCTTTTTAATCAGCAAAAGATACACACAGAATGCCAAGATCTTCAGCCACATTTAGCCATAGTTGTTTGGTCCATTATTTGTTCATCCGTGTCTTAGTTGACTGAAATTTGCTTTAATCGACTATTATTTACTATATCATTTGATTTAGATTATAAGGATTTAAGTTTAATCTGTCTTAATATAAATACGTTGTTTCCTAGTACCTTTTTCTGCATAAACAGTGATTTTTGCATGAACTCGTGCAGGTGTAGTTTTGTGAGTGCAGTACTGGGTCACATACCTACACACCCCCTTTTCCTCGACTAATGGATTAGCAGGACTCGTCTTTAGTCGACCAAGAACTTGTTTAGTCGACTACAGTCTTATTTTTTACTGTCTTAAAAAAGATGGTTCTTAACTGAACCCATGACAATGTTGTTACACCGGTGTTTGTGCTTTTCATACAAATTGTCTGGTTTGCAGCTCTGTGGGGTGTGTGTTGGGGTCTGTGTCTCTGCAGGCTCTCCAGGGCCACTTTGTCTGTAATTTAATTAGAGCGCACCAGCCAAAGTAAAATATTGACCTTGTAAGGCTGCCATAGTTCTGTACCTGCTGGAAGTGGGGAGATGAATGGTGTTCCTCATCGCACACTGGCGCGCTCTCACTGCCTGGCTGTTTGGTCATTTGTCTCTCACACAACTTTGAGCTTCTGATCTCCATGGCGACGCTACGATGTGCCAACAACATTCATTCACTGTGATGGATACTCTTAATTACTCCCTCTTTGCTATTTCATAACAGACAAAATGCCAGCTAGAAAAACCAGGATACTCAATTGTCCTTTTGAAATTTTCATCGAAATGTTACTGCTTTACCGAGAATGTTCCACAATATGGCATTAAACTTGCCTATCTCCATGGAGACGGGCAGGACATCACCAGGTCAAGTGGAGACACCAACCAGCTCACAATATGAATGCAGGTTTTTCAAGTTATTCTTTGCCGTAAGAACAAAATAGACAATTTAATGCCACACTGTGGAAAATTCAAGGCAAAACAACATAGAGACAAGTAGGTGAGGAAACCTTTAAATAATGAATATATCTCCCAACCACAGTTAAAGGGCCCATATTACACAGTTTCTGGAGTATGTTATAATGTTTCCAACTTTTGATGGTCTTGTGGAAATACAAGAAGTGCTCCACTGTGTTTTTAAACTCCACACAACTTCACTAGAATCATCTGGACAATTTCGGCCCTGGAATTGCTAATCTCTGCTAAACAAAAGGTGAAAGGCAGCTGTTCACTTGAAAATGACCACTTAAAAACATCACAAAGTGGAACAGAGCATTTTGAGTTTGGGAGATGTAGACAGACTAATAAACTGGGATTACTCAGACGCGTGTGAATGAAACAAAGCAGAACTCCAGGTCTGTTTTTAAGGACACATTCTGACATGAAAACACACCTTTAAGGAGCAGAGAGAGGTCTGGATAGCGTAAGGCGAACCCGTGTAGCAGAGTGTCTCATTGCAGCAGGTCTAAATGAACAGTGAGGGATGAGTGAATCTGCAGTGTTTGTCTAAGAGCTCAGGACAGTGACATTAATCTTCCTTTTGTGTTGTGCATCGTAATGCAGCACTCAGCCCTGAAAGCCCTGAGCCCAGAGCCGCCCTGTCGGAACACTGAAAAGACTGGATCTATACAGTACAGTATGTCTTTATGTGCTGCTCTTAGAGACTCCGCTTTCACCAGTGGAACCATGTTTCTCCATTCTAACCAAAGATTCTGAATCGTACTGATATATATTTTTTCTGTGATATGCTCAGAGATTAAAAAACGATCATAGTCTATACAAGAACTGTAGGGGATAAACTAATTATGAGGGCAGGAAAACGTACAGGAAAAACAATTAGTTATGTAAGTACTGGTACCAAAATATGTTTAATTATATTACCAGGGATTCAGTAGTAAAATTCAGTGTGATATGCAGCTAATATTCACACCTGGTCTTGGGAGCTAAGACTGGGCCTGGTTAGCACTAGGATTGGACATTTATGGGAATACAGGCGCATTATTAACATTATTGCCACAATGTTAATACAAAACAGGCATTTTTAAACAACAGAATGCAATTTCCAACACAAAATCGTGCCATTTTCTGATATGATGTGTCTTTTAGTTCTTTACATTCTAAAAACAATTCTGGTTATGTCCAATTTAGAACTGATTCTTATTCACATTATCTTGTGTCTAGTTTCAGTAATAGTTTAGAGTCAATTAGTCTGGGGGTTTCCATTTTCCCGACAATCCAACATCAATATGGTGTCTTTTGTTTCAGTGCTAATTTATCGTGTCCATGAGGCTAATATTTTTTGAAAAGATAAACTCCACGTCCTTTGCCATTCACCATCCCCAATCAATGTCTTCATTCTAAAGAGTTCTATACCTGTACAAACCAGTACAACCCCCAAAGATTAATTATCCTTCGAAATTAGTTCTCAGAAAACAGTACAAATCTAACAGCTAAAAGCAATTGACTCTTTTGTGGCAGTAGCTCAGAGCTGCTTCCATAATGAATCGCACTTGTAAGGACAATACAAATAGACTTTCTCCCGTCTTTGTGAGGCTGTAGTCGAAGTTAAAGAACAGTGAGTGACATTTATTGTAAAAAATGGAAAGAGTCGAGCAGTTTGGCTGGAGTCGGCTGATTCACTCGGATCAGATTGTGAGTCAGTGGCTCAGTTGGTGTTGGAGCGTTTGTTCACTGATCCGAAAGTTGGAGGTTCAAATCCAGGTCCCACAGATGGACGCTGTCGTTCAATCAATCAAACTTTATTTATAGAGTGGTGTTCATACAAAAATGCAACAGCGCTTTACGGTGATTAAAAAAAGAACAAACCCACATTTCCACCCTCCATCCCCCTTAAAATAAACAGACGAGTCTAGAGATTATAATCCCCATAAAGATGAACTAAACAACTGAGTCTAACTGTGACATAACTATCTTTATTTACGACTAACTGAAACAGGAAACTATGAGATTACTACCCTGACAAACTATCTTTCATAACTCTTTCTATCTATCTCTGTACTATCTTTATAACTCTCTATAACAGGGCGTCAAACTCATTTTGGTCCGGGGGCCGTATACAACCAACTTTGACTCCAAAGGGGCCGGATCAGAAAACTCATGGCATATATACCCCAAAAATAGCAATGAGTCCAAATATTTGTGCAGAGAAACGCAAATCTATTACAGAAATCTTTTTATTTGATTTTATTTTACAAAATATTATAATATTATACTAGGTCAGGTTGCTTTCACAGCAGCATCACAAACCTCTTGGCCCCTGGGTGAAAACAGACGGCTGTTTCTTCAGTTTCAGCAATAATTTGTTTATCTTCTGTCTTCTCAATTCTCTGTTCAAGTTATTGTATTTTTCGCAGTGTCTCGTAGTGGCGTTTAAGATCATATTCCTTGAGCGCCGCCACTTGTTGCAAACACACTGAGCACAGGTTTCCCATTCACCTCCGTTTACAAATAAGAATTAGTCAATTTTTCTTGGAAAATCCTGCACTCAGCTCCACTTTTCTTATTTTTGACATTTTGCTGATGAGGGTGTCACGGTCAACAGTCAAAACGATCGTCCTTTAAGAGCGTTTGGAAAGAGGCAGGTCTTCATTTGTCTGGTGGAGGCGCCACGCACAGAAGCACTGGAGACGCTGCTATGCTAAGATGCGCAGAAAATTACCAGAAAAATCTGAAAATTTTAAATATTTTAATAGAAAATCAGCCGAGGGCCAGATTAAAGGTCTTGGAGGGCCGGATCTGGCCCCGGGCCGCATGTTTGACGCCTGTGCTCTATACTAACTATACTAACTATAACTAACTAGTACAGAGAAAGAAGGAAAATAGAGGAGGAACTACAAAAGGATCACATCTATACATTATGACACAACATTAAATGATGACAGGACATTGCAGCGGGAGGAGGAGTCAGGAGGTGGAGATGGGAAGGGGGGTCGTTGTGTCCTTGAGCCGGACACTTACTTGTGAATTGCACTTGTAACTTCCTCCTGTCTTTGTGTGTTGCAGAGGAAGTTAAAGCACAGTGAGTCACATTTATTGTAAAAAAAAAAAAGAAAAAAAGTAGAAAGCCATTCAGAGTAGAGCAGTTTGGCTGGTGTCCCCTGATTCACCCGGGTCAGATTGTGAGTCAAAACACATGACAGACCTGCAGAAAAATGAATGACTCAGGATAATTGTTCTATTCAAAGTCGAGAGGGTGCGAGGGTGGGTGCTGTGCATGTCACGATTTTGGAGAGCTCCGTCGACAGTTGTATAGGACGCTAAAGGCTAATGAATTCATCTCTTTCATTGGAGTATTTCGGTTTTCGCTTTGAGGAAAGTTGAATTTGAGTCATACTCCTAACTGAGGGGATTGGATAACACTGGTAGCTATTGTAATCTTTGTTCTATTGAGATGAGACACTCAACCCAAAACAGCGACAAAAGGAGAATGCATAATTATTATTTTCTGTATATACTTGCCATCGAGTGTGGAGAGTCACGACAAGACCGAGGGAAAGGGTACCTGTAATCAAGAAAACAAATAAGACAATTACATGTTTGCACAGCTTGATAATTTTCACATATTAATCAGCACTTCATTCAAAGCACCCAAGTAAAAAAGTACTGTATAATTTATATGTATCAAGGCTCCTAATCTGGAGCGGGTTCCCGTCAAGTTTTCCTAGTGACTTTGAGGACATGTTGTTCTGCATAAAAATATAAAACTGTTAGCCTGAACTACAACACATGTAGGATGTAAAATAATTATAGACTGAGTGTGTGATAGAATTTCATTTCCAAACTGGGCATGAGGAGCAGATGTGACATATGTAAGAGTAATTCCATAGCTGTTACCTCAACCAGACTGTCAGGGTGAAACCCCGGCCCGCGGAGCCCCGGCCCGCAGAGCCTCGGCCCGCAGAGGACTCCAGGCTCCAAGCTGTGGAGGTCTGGGCTGTGGAGGGTTAGGGTTAGGCTTCACTCCTCGGCTCAGGGTTAGGCTTCACTCCTCGGCTCTTGTCCCTGATTGGTTGACGCGGCCTGTCCGACGCCAAAAGTTCAGCTTTTCCATCTTCTGACTCCGACACCCTGGACGCTCGTCTTCAGACCCCAATGCCTGAATGGCGCGTTGACGCCAGATTTGCACCACGCTGACGCCTGAAGATAAGCCGCAAAAACGCAGGCGCCCTAATCACACATCCACATAGACTTTACATGTAAACTGGACCCCCTGACGATGCAGTCTGAATGTACCATTACTCCACCCCTAGGCACAGTCTGAAAACTCCAGTGGGCAGTGCCTGGTGGGTTGGAGGGAGCAGGTGTAGGACAGACTCTGGAGCGAGGATTCACAGCCGACCGACAGCCACAACAGTTCAATATGACATGGACCAGTGCGCTCCAGACTCTGAAACAAAGCAGATATTTGTGCTCGGATCATGCTGTTTCCCTTTTCTCCACACACGGCGGGACATTGCAGTGGCACGTAATAACCTGCATCTGACTCATCAGCGGCCGTTAGTCCAACATGAAAACTCAAATGTTCTGGCCATAGTTGAAAATCGCAGACACGATTTTTAACAAATATGCACTAATATGCCAAAATAAGGCAAGGACCAGGTATATATTTCTATTTTAGGCCCATTTACACAGCTAATCAGTAGAAAAAAGTTATTTTATGAACAAGCCTCAGATAGTGCAGTGCTTACGGTTAGCATCACACTCCCAGGGAATGTTGACATCAACTGCAATGTTTCAATATTGTCTGAAATTTTCAACTTTTCCTCACAAACTGCCATTTGACTGATGTAAAACTATAATACTTAGCACAGATATTATCCCACCAAACAAAGAAATTACTAGAAACACATGAAAACTTACAGACTTACTGCGTGTGAGGTGTCTTCTGTAGTTTATTGGTGAAATACCTTTTATTTTCTATTTCATTGTTCACATATGTGCTGGCACAGCTTGACAGATTGATAAATGAGACACCATACATCTACTGAAAACTCATCATAAAAAGAAATCACCCTTTCTGTGCAGTGAATGAACCTCCGCGTTGGGTGTACAAATGACGCCACTTTGCTCGATGCGTTCTTGACATGTCTGACAGGTGCTGATAGGCTGTAACATATTTCCTCCATTATAAATGGCAGTGTACCTGGAATGTGTACATTTCATTAACACACACTGATGATGAGCCTCCCCACAACAAAATAAATGGGCACATCGAAAATAAATGGAAAGCAGTGATGATTTACTCAGTGCGATACTGTGTTTTTCCCCTACCTGCACCAACATGGCCGACGGCTGGATACATCATATATACTGATAGCATGTGTGTGTGTAGGTGTGTGTGTATGTGTGTGTGTGTAGGTGTGTGTGTGTGTGTGTAGGTGTGTGTGTGTGTGTGTAGGTGTATAAGATGCATATGAGACTGATATCATCGCACTCTGTCATGGTACAAATGTCAGCCCTCGAGCTCATAGTGATGAAAACAATCAGGAGTTTTTTCATCTCCATTTCCTGTTTTCAATAGAAGTTAATTTTAAAAGATGTAAATAATGAAGCTCTTAACCACACAAGTGCACTGACACTATGTTTTGAATAGTATGTAGCACTAAATAGTGTTATTAGTTTTAGGAGGACAGGATATTGCGGTGTGCATACTTCATTGTTGCACCAACAGTAACTGTAGTCTAAATACCACCAAATGAAAAAGTAACTGTATTTCTGTGCGTTGCTTAAAGGAAAATACCTTGTTAGAACGTGCTCTGCGCAGGGTCACTTCTCCATAGATCTGATCTGCGACTTGGTCTGGTTTTCCGCAGGATTCCAGGAAATAACATTTATAGGGGCAGTAACATGTCCATTGAGAACAGCAGGTGGCAGATCCGCCTGCCAGAAAAGTTACAAATGATGCATCTTTAAAGAAAAAAAACTGTAATTGAACAAATGTAAGTTAGATAAGTTTGATGCATTACTGTATTGTTTTTTCTTTCGGTGCCCTCCTGTTTGCAATAGGCGAAGGATAAACAGGAGACTGCCATAGTCTTGGTGCAGTGAAGGCCACAGAGGTGCCCTAAATGTGAAATGAAAGTGTGAGATGTACTGCAGATGTTACATACAACACAGCACTAAACCCCAGGTCTCTTTATAGCATTGGCAGACACATTCATACAAGCACTGGCCTCTATAAAACAGTGGGAAAGCTGCGGTGAACTCAAGCTACATAAACTCCAGCCTATAGCCTATAGTCATCAAAATCTCAGATTAATTAAAGTGGCAAAGATACACTGAAAAAAGGTGTAAAATAAATAAATATGGAAAGCGGTTGCATGTAATAAAATTATGTTTAGGCTTCAAAACTTATTCAATTCCTTCTGCACATAATTATCTCAGATCATGAACATAAATGTTTTATATTGATGAAATGTGATCAAATCATGCTGAATATGCATGTTTACCTTACGTTACCTTATCATGAAAACTTTCCCTTTTTATGGTTTTTTTAATATATATAAATAAATTCTGTTGAACAGTTACTTTAACATGCAGCATTGAATGTCCTTAAAGGGTTTCACAGTAAAATAATACAAAAGCAGTTTTTAGTTTTCCGCAGTTCTGTATTGTCTTAAACAGGATCAAACACAGAGAGCTCAGGTACAGGGAAACTTTTCCATTATGACTCCTACGTTATGTTGTTCCACTGGTGCTATTTCAGTGGTTCTGATCTCTGCCATGGACACAGGAATAACACAGGATTACATTATGATGATCTACTTCGTGAAGCACCTTTTATTCTCTTATACGATAATGGACCAGAACATTAGAAGTGCACATGCATAAACAACACTCTCATGTGCTGCTAAGTAACAGGTCTGGTGTAAAGTCCTAGTGCCACATCACCCTGTAGAAACATGATAAATGTTCACCTGGAAGTGTATGTTGAAAAAATATAATTGTTCAAATCATTTTAGTTGGTTTACGTTCTTCATCTGTAGATTGTGTTTTGTTGATTTGCAAACATCTTCCTTTTTTCTGAAAGATACGGAGATTTTTATTTTATCTGATAACTTCACTTTCAGAACGGTGCAAAAACAGCTAACATCAAGGCAAGTTTATTTGTACAGCACAATTCGTATACAAAGTAATTGAAAGTGCTTTACAGAATAAGAAATACATTAAAATCACAATACAAACAAATTAAAACATAGATAATCTCTGTTTGTAGACGACTCTGGAAGCAACATATTCAGATCTTCGTACAGCTGTCACACTTTTGTAGACGGACAGTGATTCTAACAGTCTGTTTCATAAAACGAGCCTTACATTAAATGTAGTTCATATGATTAACTGAGGTTCGGGAGCAGGGCCACGCCTTAACCGCCCTCGACTCCTCCAGCGAATCACAGCTCACTTCTGCCTGTTGGAGGGACCGATGGCACCAGTTTGAGAAACCCCCTCGCAAACCATTTTCTCAGTGTAGCAAAAATGTCTTGAGTAATCCCTTAGTCATCCAGGGAGGTTCCATCACAAAAGAATATAGAGCTTTTTTGGGGAGTTTTTTTAATGAGTGAATACTTTTTGTCACTCACTCAAATATCTCTTCTTCATTTCTGTAACTCTGCTCTGTCAGATTGTAACCACCAAACATCAGCAACACTACGGTAACAGACAATAAAACAGAGCATCGGTTTCTTTGAAAGTGAAACAGCTCAGAACAGAATAGCTCCTCACGTGTTTACACCCACACAGTGTTAGGGGCTTTGGCTCTCTGGCCACTAGGAGTCACTGTGGTTTTGTTTTGTAAGACATGTGTTTGATGTTTTGTTTGCCACATGCTCCTGCCCCGCCCTTTGTCATTGTTTCCCTCCATTTTGTTTCCTGAGCACCTGTTTCCAATTGTTTTTGTGATTGTGTTCAATTGGTCTGGGTATTTAAGCCCTGGTTTTCTGTTGTTAGTCACTGTGTCTTTGTTACCTGTCCACGTCCCTGGTGAGCTTTTAGTTTTGATAGCGTTTGCCTTTTGCATTTCTGGACTTTAATGCTCTTTGTTTTTGGAGAGTTTTTTTGTGTTACCCAGTTTTTACTTTGGATTTTCTGTGCCGTTTGTGGACCTTCTGAGTTTCTTTTAAGGAATAAATGAAAAACATTTTTGGTTTGAACCTCTGCACCTGAGTCTACTCTCTCTACTTTAACTTTTGCACAGTAGTTTACTCAATTACCCGCCAAGCCGGCGACCCGGATCCTATTCCCGAGTCGACCCTAACAGAAAGACACAGTCATGACAGACCCAGCAGAGGCTCCTTTACCTGGCCAATTGACGGACTTTGAAAAGTTGATGGCTACCCTTTCCAGCTTTGGAGCTACAATGGATACTCATAGCCACGCGTTAACCACTCAACAACAAGCCTTGGTACGACATGATGAAATGCTGCAACAGATTACTATGGCTCTTCAGCAATTGACCACAGCTCCTCCGCAAGGTCCTGCAGTTCCTCCAGCCCAACCTCCTGCCGTTCCTGCTGTTCCTCCTGCTCAAGCTCAAGCTGTACATCCCGTGGCTTCGATCCACATCGGCCACCCTCATGCCCTGAGCCTCGCCTCCCAGCACCACAACGATATGATGGCAAACAGGGTGAGTGCCGGGATTTCCTCACTCAATGCCAGCTCACATTCGAACTGCAACCAACCACCTATCCCACTGATCGAGCCAGAATTGCTTATGTGATTACACTACTTGTCGACAAGGCCCGAGCGTGGGCGACCTCCATCTGGCAGCGACAGGGTCCAGAGTGCTCGGACTTCAAGAAATTTGCTGAAGACATGTTACGAGTCTTTGACCAGACAGTTGCCAGTGCAGATGCAGCCAAACAGCTAATGTCCATCCAGCAGGGCAAGACCAGCGTAGCTGATTATGCCATCGCCTTTCGAACACTGGCTGCTGTAAGTGAGTGGAACGAGCCAGCACTGGTGTCGGCTTTCCACCATGGCCTGTCGGACCCTGTCAAAGATGGACTGGCGTCTGTGGGGTGCCCCTCTGACCTTGAGTCCCTGATCTCACATGCCATACGCCTGGACAACCGGCTCAGGGAACGTCGCTGTGACGTGGCATCCTCACGAAGAAACCCTGATGCTCCTGGTCTAACAGGGCTCTCCACTCTACCGACCTATGAACCTACCGAGCCTATGCAAGTTGGACGTACCGGTCTGTCCGCAGCTGAGAAGGAACGACGGAGAAGGGAGAGGCGCTGCATATACTGCGGCAAGAGGGGACACTTTCGAGACTCCTGTCCTGAGCTCTCGGGAAAAGAGTTTTCCCGTCCAGCCGCGGGAGGGTTGTGACGGGAGCCACATTGTCTCCCGAGTTTCCTGGCCAAGGAGTCTTCCTCCCAGTTACCATCTCGTGGGGTGAAGGCAATCACACCTGCCAGGCCCTTGTTGACTCTGGGGCTGCTGGAAATTTTATGGATACTAAGTTTGCCCTGAAACTCAAGATTCCTGTTGTTCCCCTCAAGATGCCCCTCTCTGTCTCTGCTCTGGATGGCCAGCCCCTGGGAGAGGGTAAGGTCACTCGAGCAACCTCTGCTCTTCGCCTCCAGTTTGAAGCCCACCGAGAAGATATCTCCCTCCATCTCATCCACTCTCCCGAGTTCCCTGTGATCCTTGGCATCCCTTGGCTTACCCGTCATAACCCCCACATTGATTGGGTAACTGGCCGAGTCCTTGAGTGGGGACCTACCTGCCACGCCACATGCCTCTTTGCAAATCCTCCAGTGTTGCCTACCGAGTCTCTGGATCCTGCCGAGTTGTCCCAAGTTCCCTCCGAGTATTGGGATTTGAAAGAGGTCTTCAGCAAGAGAAGAGCAGCTTCTCTTCCTCCTCATAGACACTACGATTGTGCCATCGAGCTTCTGCCAGGCACTACTCCTCCTCGGGGACGTCTTTTCTCCCTCTCCCTGCCAGAGCATAAGGCCATGGAGGAGTACATCAAGGATGCTCTGGCGTCGGGATTCATTAGGCCATCCTCTTCACCTGCTGGCGCTGGTTTTTTCTTTGTTGGCAAGAGGGACGGTGGGCTGCGACCTTGCATCGATTACCGGGGCCTTAATAAGATCACCACCCGTAATCGCTACCCGCTTCCACTGATGTCCACCGCCTTTGACCTGCTCCAGGGTGCCTCCGTTTTTACCAAGTTGGATTTGCGAAACGCCTACCACCTTGTTCGCATTAGACAAGGTGATGAATGGAAGACGGCCTTCAACACTCCCTCTGGACACTACGAGTACCAAGTCATGCCTTTCGGACTAACCAACGCTCCAGCTGTCTTCCAGGCCCTTATAAACGATGTGCTCAGAGACATGATCAACCATTTTGTTTTTGTTTATTTGGACGATATCTTAATTTTTTCTAAGTCATTGCAAGAACATCACCATCATGTACGGAGCGTCCTCCAGAGACTATTGAAGAACCACCTTTACGTGAAGGCTCAAAAGTGTGAGTTCCATGTCCCTGAGGTCTCTTTCTTTGGCTTCATCCTTAAGCACGGACAGGTCCAGATGGATCCAACCAAGACAATAGCTGTACGGGGTTGGTCTACACCGGCATCAGTCAAAGGGGTGCAACAGTTCTTGGGTTTCGCAAACTTTTACCGCAAGTTCATCCGGAACTTCAGCTCAGTGGCGGCACCGATCTCTGATCTCACCAAGAAGACTGGTGCACCGTTCCTCTGGACACCCAAGGCTGAGGAGGCATTCCAGGATCTCAAGCGCCGCTTTTCCTCAGCACCCGTGCTGGTTCTCCCTGATCCTTCACAGCCTTTTATTGTGGAAGTGGATGCATCCAACGTCGGGGTCGGGGCTGTTCTCTCTCAGCGATCCAATGGCAAACTGCATCCTTGTGCATACTTCTCACGTCGCCTCAACCCTACTGAGTCCCGCTATGATGTTGGGGATAGGGAGCTGCTGGCAGTGAAAATGGCGCTGGATGAATGGAGACACTGGCTGGAGGGAGCGCAGCACCCTTTTCTTGTGTGGACGGACCACAAGAACCTGGAATACCTTCAGCAAGCCAAGCGTCTTAACCCTCGACAGGCCCGGTGGGCCATGTTCTTCAGCCGTTTTGATTTTACCCTCTCCTATCGTCCAGGCTCAAAGAACACTAAGCCAGATGCTTTGTCCCGGCAGTTCTCCTCGCATGACACGGAGGGAGAGGTCAGCACCGTGGTCCCACCCTCCCGCATTGTTGCCCCGGTACGTTGGGGTATTGAGACTGCTGTCAGGCTGGCTCAGCGTCAAGAGCCGGATCCTGGAACAGGCCCTCCAGGTCTCCTGTTTGTACCCAGCCGGGTACGGGCCAAGGTCCTCCAGTGGGGCCACTCGTCCAACCTCACCGCACACCCTGGGTCCCGGAGAACCCTCGAGTTCCTTCACCGACGGTTCTGGTGGCCAGGCATGGAGAAGGAGGTGAAGGCCTTCGTGATGGCCTGCCCAGTCTGCACCCAGAGCAAGAATCCCCGCCAGCCTCCTCAAGGTCTGCTTCGTCCTCTGCCCATCCCAAGGCGTCCCTGGTCCCATGTGTCTGCAGACTTCGTCACTGGTCTCCCGAAGTCTGAAGGTAACACAGTTATTTTTGTAGTGGTCGACAGGTTCTCTAAGGCCTGTCGATTTATTCCATTACCTAAACTCCCCTCTGCTTTTGAGACCGCCACACTCATATTTACCCATGTTTTCCGAGTCTTCGGGCTCCCTCAGGACATTGTGTCGGACCGTGGGCCACAGTTCACGTCTCGGGTGTGGCGGGCATTCTGTGGACTCCTGGGTGCTACGGCCAGCCTCAGCTCCGGCTTCCATCCCCAGTCTAATGGACAGACGGAGAGGTTGAACCAGGACCTGGAGACCACCCTGAGGAGTCTGGCAAGGGACAACCCGGCATCCTGGAGTTCCTGGCTGCCATGGGCGGAGTACGCCCACAACACCCTCCAGTCTTCAGCAACCGGCGTGTCTCCTTTCCAGTGTCAATTCGGCTTCCAGCCTCCTCTGTTTCCGGAACAGGAGGTTGACACTGGGGTTCCTTCGGTCCACCACCACATGAGGCGCTGCCGGAGGGTGTGGAAGAGCACGCGCAAGGTGCTGCTGCGGAGCTCCAGGTCCGCCCAGGCCCAAGCCAACCGTCGCAGGAGGCCAGCCCAGCATTTCCGCCCGGGTCAAAGGGTTTGGCTGTCCTCCAAAGATCTTCCCCTGCATGTCGAGTCCCGCAAGCTGGCCCCCGCTACGTTGGGCCCTTTAGGGTGGTTCGTAGAATCAACCCTGTCTCCTACCAGCTCCAGTTGCCCCGGTCCCTTAGAGTTCACCCCACCTTTCATGTCTCCCTGCTACGCCCGGTCCTGTTCTCGCCGCATTCGCCTGCTCCCAAGGCCCCGCCTCCGCCCCGTATTATTGATGGTGGGCCTGTTTTCACGGTCCGCCGGCTCCTCAATTCCCGCCGTGTCCGAGGCGGGCTGCAGTACTTGGTCGATTGGGAGGGCTATGGTCCTGAAGAGCGCTCCTGGGTTCCGGCCCGGGATATTGTGGACAAGGATCTTTGTAAAGACTTCCACCTTGCGCACCCTGACTGCCCGAGGAACGTCAGGAGACGTTCGTCGGAGAGGGGGTCCTGTTAGGGGCTTTGGCTCTCTGGCCACTAGGAGTCACTGTGGTTTTGTTTTGTAAGACATGTGTTTGATGTTTTGTTTGCCACATGCTCCTGCCCCGCCCTTTGTCATTGTTTCCCTCCATTTTGTTTCCTGAGCACCTGTTTCCAATTGTTTTTGTGATTGTGTTCAATTGGTCTGGGTATTTAAGCCCTGGTTTTCTGTTGTTAGTCACTGTGTCTTTGTTACCTGTCCACGTCCCTGGTGAGCTTTTAGTTTTGATAGCGTTTGCCTTTTGCATTTCTGGACTTTAATGCTCTTTGTTTTTGGAGAGTTTTTTGTGTTACCCAGTTTTTACTTTGGATTTTCTGTGCCGTTTGTGGACCTTCTGAGTTTCTTTTAAGGAATAAATGAAAAACATTTTTGGTTTGAACCTCTGCACCTGAGTCTACTCTCTCTACTTTAACTTTTGCACAGTAGTTTACTCAATTACCCGCCAAGCCGGCGACCCGGATCCTATTCCCGAGTCGACCCTAACACACAGCGCACGGCTTGAGGTGAAGCTGCAGATCAGCGACACTGACTCTACTTCCTGTGGACTTCATCGCCTCTTTTACGCTTTAAAAATCCTGTATCTGAAGTATTGCACCACATTTAACAAATAATACAGAATCAGAGCTCTGATCTTTTGAACACTTATGAGCCTCAAAGTGACTCGTTTTACTGTAGACAGGAAACAGTAGATGCAATCGCGCTCACAGCTTTATATCCTGTGGTCCGCAGACAGATCCCGCTGCAGTCTTGGCGATCGGAGATTTTAAGTCTCATAAGATTCTCCTCCTGTCTGTCGTGAGCTCTTTTTGTTGCACATTTAAAAATCTTTTAAGAGCAAAAAATCCTGTAGTGTGTGGCGGCCTTAACACTGAAACAAAACTTTGTCTTAGCGATCAAATGTACCTAAATATTTGTGTCAAATTAGGTACAAATACAGTATGACAGGGTTGTCAAAAGTATCAGAAATCAGATACTAAATGACACAAAAACTAATATCGAAACTAGATCCTCATCTGAGCAGATCTAAAGAAGTCACACTTAAAGACCAGAAATGAATCTTTCCCCAAAAGTTTTAGAACATATAACTCCAGATGGCAATATAAAAGAAAATACTATTATTTAATGTTAAAATCATATACTATTTTCTAAAGGAAGAGTTGTTTTTATTAACACTGTGGTATCAGAATCTGCACTGAGTATCGAGTCTATTCCTTAGTATCGAAATCAGGTTTAAAATTGTAGTATCATGACAGCACGATAGTACCTACAAGTAAAATAAAGTAAAATCAAGTATCTAGAAATAGTCTAGTCTATAGACACGAGGTGGGGTAAGGAAATACAGCGCACAAAGGCAAACGCTACTGCTCAGTAGAAGTGAAAAACATGCCGGTAAAAGTTGCGTAATCTGTTAAAAATATTGCAGCGTTTACAGGAGACAAAGGGTCAGAAAAGGTCGCCGTTTTAATTACACCTGATTGCATCTGACTCATAAGAGTAATTGTTCGCCAATTCAAACGTGCATGAATAAAGCGGTGAGCGGTGAGCTTCAATGGATAAAAACCATTCATATTTGCATTTATGTTAGCAAATCTTTACTTAGCCAGCGATACAATGTGAGGTGGAGAGCTCCTGATGGTGTTATTGTTACTCTTGCCAAGCTCATGACTCACACACGGCCCCCTCCACTGCACTTTGTTATGTGAAGTAAATGCTTTTGTGCTAGTATAAAAATGAGCGCAAAAGAATGTGTTTTGAAAAGCACTTTCTGTCCTATTTGGTCTCGCGCACTTTGAAAGCTTTTGTTCGCTATGTTAACGAGTAGGTTAAATCGGCGCGTCTGATTTTTGCCGTCGTGAAAGTGAGAGAAATGTCACTAGTTCATTTCAAACGGTTTTCACTAAGATATTCCTCGCTTTCCTAACGCATTCCCTAGCAACATATTATATCACGGATGAGTTTATAAGCAACAACCAGTATTACTTCCTGGTTCGCGGATGATAAATCGCTTTATAAATAGATGAAACAGACACAGGGGTCAAAACATGTGTCTCTAAGTCTCTAAGTCCTCCCTGAGTTACCATGGAGATTATGTTGTGGTATCTTATGTCAGAAATTATTATCAACTTCTGTTATTCTGTGACTTTACAGCTGCTCCAATAATTCAAAAACAATTGTTGCTCTGAGTCTCCTTCAGAGTGTGGGTGTTTCTGTTTGTTTGATGGATACATTTTTAGGTGTTAAATTAAATTAAAATGAATTCATCTTTGTAATCAAAAACCGCCTCCTCCCACATATTCAACACTAACTTTGTATATGTTGTCTGTATGTCATTAGTAGAAACTTGCCTATAGGAAGTAGTGAAAGGCGGATGGACTGGACGACTGAATATCGATATATTGAAACTGACTGAGGCATCAAAGTTCCGATTATCGCACAAAAAAAGAAAAAAATCTTCAAAATCTTCAAAAAAAATCTACAATTTCCAATGAAAAAAAAGTATTTTATTATTGTTAGAATAGAATGAATGCCTTTTATTGCCACTCACACTGTACACATGCACAACAAGATGAACTCCCTCCCCAGTACAGACATATACAGACATATACGTATACAGACATATACATATACAGACATATACTTATACAGACATATACGTATATACAGACATACATATACAGACATATACGTATACAGACTTATACGTATACAGACATATACATATACAGACATATACATATACAGACATATACTTATACAGACATATACATATACAGGCATATACGTATACAGACATATGTATATACAGACATACATATACAGACATATACGTATACAGACTTATACGTATACAGACATATACATATACAGGCATATACGTATACAGACATATGTATATACAGACATACATATACAGACATATACATACACAGACATACATATACAGACATATACGTATACAGACATATACGTATACAGACATATACAGACATATACGTATACAGGCATATACGTATATACAGACATACATATACAGACATATACGTATACAGACTTATACGTATACAGACATATACGTATACAGGCATATACGTATACAGACATATGTATATACAGACATACATATACAGACATATACATACACAGACATATACGTATATACAGACATACATATACAGACATATACATATACATACATATACGTATACAGGCATATACATATACAGACATATACATACATATACGTATACAGGCATATACATATACAGACATATACATATACAGGCATATACGTATACAGGCATATATGTGGTACATTTACACACAGTACTCAATAGAATAAATAAGTGAGCTGAGAGCCACGACTGCACCACTCAGTCGAGCAGGATATTGCACTGCTTTATATATTACACTCAGTGAACTGCTGCACGGTATCAACACTGCACTCAATCTAAAGAGTTACTTTTTTAAACATTATCTTACTTTGTTTATCTGTTATCTGCAGATATATTTCAATGCTACATCAGTTCAAGGGGTTGAGCAAAGACAATGACGCCAAATATGAACGAATGAATGTTTATTCGGACACCAATGCACAGAACATGCAGTTATAATGTAACTTTATAGATACGGAACAAAAAACAAATGCTTCTTAACTATAACAATAAACAAAAATAAATGTCACGCAGATTTTACTAATGTCCGAAAAGGAGTACAAAGGAATACATACATTTTATGAATTTTAATACAAAACATATCTGTCGGTATTGGTATCGGATAGAGAATGCAATACTTTCCACTTACTTGACATCAGACTAAGACAAAAACATGACTGGAATTGGTCATCACTAGATTAACTAATATCAACTGAACCTTCCACAAAACATATATACATTGAAAATCTAAATTCTTTTTGCAAGTTGCGTCGTCCTTGTTCCATAAACGGGCTGATACAGAGGAGCTTGTGCAGAGCTTGTGACAGGTGAACGTAATAAAAGCAGAAATGAAATCACCCAGCAGACTTGGCAGAGCTGGATTATTAGAGAAATAACCTCAGTGTGAGTAACATTCATTACATTTCCAAAGCAGTTTGCGCCCACGCTGCTCTCAGCCTGCTCTGCCAAAAGAAATGCATAACTTTGTGAAATAAAAAAATCCCTTTTGTAAGGCATTATGTGCCCGGATGCACCAAGGACCTGTGTGCACTTGCGGGTTATGTCAACTGGTCACTGTAAACAACAATATAAGTGACCTATCTCAGCCACTTCTGGTACCTACTCTTCCCAATTACTTCAGCGGGGGGATGTCTCTCCTGGACGGCTTCACGCTGCTTTTACACCTAAATCAATAGTTGTGCAGAGACTGAAAGCTTTTCCTTGTGTTGCGGCTGCTCCCGGGAGTTCTCCACACGGCACCGAACGTTTTATATAATATCAAAGAGTCACTGCAGGGGAGTGCGTCTGGATGTGTACACGCATTTGAGTTCATAAAGACACGCCGGTTTTCATCAGACATGCCACTCACATCTCATACCATCGATCATTTGGACATACTTGATGTTTGTTCAAAAACATCTTTGAGGTGATTCAGAGAAGACTCTCTTTTCGCTCTTGTCTTCCTACAAACTGTTTGAGTGCAGCTCAATGTCAAGTTGTATTCAATATTTATAAGGGCAAACTAAAAAGTGTAAAAAATAAACAACAGTATATCTGGTGCATCTGTTCTAATAGCGGACTCGCTGAATGGCCATCGCTCCTCACAGCAAGAGGTGCTCACCAGGTTGTTCTGAATGAGTGGAGGCTTCCTGTGCCAGTTTTGTTCTCCCCGTGTTTGGCAGGTTGTCCCAGTAGCGCTGAAGAATGGTTCAACTGAAGACAGGGGGAAAAATTTGACCAGAAATGGGGTTTGTTTATGGAATACTGCAAATCATTAAAAATTCATTGTAAATTAATATATTGTGATTCCCCAATAAATCTATTTATAATAAACATATATAGGAAATTAGCTGCTTTAATTTTAGCAAATTTCCTCAGAGCAGTGGTTCTTGACCTTGTTGGAGTTACTGAACCCCACTAGTTTCATATGTGCATTCACTGAACCCGTCTTAATTGGAAATTGGTTTTTTTGTTTTTTTTTCAAATTCAAACATAGGTATATATATTTTATTGGTGCACGTGTGAATCCATATTGCACATATTCGTCTGACCACTTTTTTTTTTGCTCGACACAGTTAGTATGAAGGGAAAATATTAATTAAGAAATTACACGACACTATCACGACAGTCACAAGACGACTGCGCGCACAAAATTTCCTGCAGCCAATAACGGCCAAACGGGGCGAGTCGTCATGAATCATATGAGTTGGATGTGAGTCTGACCCTGAACCCCTGAGACTGACTCACCGAACCCCCGGAGTTCGATCGAACCCAGGTTAAGCACCACTGCCTTAGGGGCATAAAGAGTGAATAACATAATCGGACTAGAAAGCAAAGCCGTATGTGTTACAGAAAAAGAACAGTCAAAATGAAATGTTGTTAAAATGTTGGTGTAATCCCTCAATCGCCCGGACACGACCAAGCCAAGCTCAGGATCTGTCCCTGGGAGCTACACCGGGGCTGACAGCTCGTCCCAGTGGCACTGAAGAATGGGTCAACAGAGGACAAATTTAGAGTGCACCTCAACCATAACCAGAACCCAATATGTTTTTTTTTTCCCTGAGGGGCATTTTTAATCCAGACAGGTGGCTAAAAGCCGGACCAATGCGATCGTTGGTTTAACAAATGCTCACGAGCAAATTTCTGTAAATGATAGACTACTGTGATCTATTATCGTGCTATAATTATCATCGAAAACTTCTGAAGGGCTGGAAGTGCTCTGCTCGTCCTGTTTGCCAAATAATTGAGAAAACGTTTATATACGTCAACTTAACAACCACCAAGAGTGCACCTTGTGTCCGTCAGCAGGCAGAAAAATCCAACTCAATGTGCAAATCACTTTAGAAGATTTGCAGCAACTCAAGAAGGGAAAGGCCAAGAAGCACAATCACATCAGTATTATTTCCACAATACAATACGAGAATCCCACTGCGACTA